>CM059192.1:43797183-43810408 GCA_030323885.1 Branchipolynoe longqiensis
AGAGTTTTAAGCCTAGAGTTGTAAGCCTAGAGTTGTAAAGCTAGAGTTGTAAACCTAGAATTGTAAATCTAGAGTTGTAAACATAGAGTTGTAAGCCTAGAGTTGTAAACCTAGAGTTGTAAAGCTAGAGTTGTAAGGCTACAGTTGTGAACTTAGAGTTGTGAACCTAAAGCACCTCACCTTGGTTCTCAAGTAGAGGTTCACGACGTGTGGCAGCGAGGCGCACCTCGTTTTCCTGGACGGGCCGCTGTCTCCCCTGGGTGAATGTGTGTGTATATATGCCCGCACTGTGCCGCTCCTTTGGCCGCTGGACTCTGGGCAGTCGGTAGCTGCTTCCTTGTGTGAGGCGGAGACGCTGGTCGTGTGGGAGGAGGAGCGGCTGGGTGCACTGAGCAGGTGCGAGCAATGAACAGGTGAGCAGTTTGTGAGTTGTGCGACTGTGACTTGAGATCAATCCTCCTCCTCGTTATATATAAGTATCGCTGACACCCACTCACTGGAGGCGGGACGGCGGGCGGGTTGGTTGGTGACGATGGGCAGTGCAATTTTTACCGGTGACCACCAGGGGCGCGCGAGTAGCTCAGTGGGGGGGGGGGGCAGAGTCACAGCTCGGAATGAGCAACTCGGCGAGCTGCTCAGATGTGTAGTTAGCTGTATTTAGGTGGAGACGAGGGAAACCAGTTGAACTGTACTTTCAGTCCGATAGGGTCGGGGTGGGTGGGTTGGTGGGTGTTGGTGGAGGGAGTTGGGGGGGGGGGGGTGTAGGGTTGACTGAAGTTGTAGTACCTACCGCATCGCTCCATGGCGACAGACATATCATAAGCCCCGCCCCCTCATTATGTATTCAACAGGTGCGGCGCGCACGCGTAGATACAAAACTCATCACATACCGATCGACACACACACTCACACACACACCGACATACATACACACACACCGACATACACACACACACAAACACACACACACACACACACACTGTGACGATTCATAATTGATGTTTGATATAAAGATAAAGTTACAAACCATCTTCCTGGTTAGATTTATTTGTTTCAATGTGGTAATGTTACTTTGTTTGTTGGAGGTTTGCGTCCTAGCAACATGTTAGGTCAAATTAGGACGCTGGCAGTGTAAGTAAGCACCGGCAATCAATCACTATGTGACATATCAGTCACTTCTATCGGTGTCATGGTGATATTACAAACACACACTGTGCCTAGTGCGGAACTAGAACCCACCTTTCTGCCGTTCAGGAGCGAGCGTCCCAACCAGTGGACTTAACTAGTCACTCTGATGCAATCACCCTGTTCATGCCTACCTGTGGCCGTGTGATTTCACCTCCACACCCCCCTACCCCCACCCCATCCCTCATGTGACATTAGAAATCCCTTAGGTAGACAGGGCAGGTTCAACACCATGCATACAACACACAACATGAGTAGGAGCTTGATGTGGTGGCCGAATCGGTAGAATGCGGGCTTCCCGTGTGGAAGGTAGAGAGTTCGAATCGCAGTCCAGTCAAACCAATTACTTGTGAAATTATGCTTGTCGCTACCTAACCGGGCACTTTGCATTACTAGGACAGGGCAATGACGGGTAAGCTCTGTATCAGGATAATGTGACTGAGTGCGATATCAGGCCATGGTATCGGTGGCCTGGTCTCCCAGTGAAGCAGCACTATAAAGTCGCCATGAGTGCACACTGCCACAAGTCAGTACCCATCTTGATATTACCTCATATGTTGCTAGGATGTAACACCCCAACAATCATGCAGGCATCATGTACAACAGGACCAGACGGGATGGCTGAATGAGTTGGAGCATCCGTCTCCCGTGTTGGTAGACCATGGGATCGTGGGTTCGTACCCTGGTCGAGTCAAACTAATGACTTAAAAATTTATACTTGTCGCTTCCTAGCCAGGCGCTTGGCATTATTGGGATATGGCATGGACTGGTTGGCTCAGTGTCAGGATAATGTCATGTCATGGTGCTGGCATCCTGGTCTCCCAGCATGACAGCACTATTACGCAGTCATACGCTAGGGGTAGGTTATGCATAGGTTACGCATACGCTCCAAAAGACACGTCAGTGCCCAAAGGTCACCATACGTCGTCCCGTAACATTTTTCAAATTTTTGCGGTAGGTTTTACATATGCCGCCGCCGTCATACGCCGTAATGTGACAGGGCCATAACGGTCAGTCGCCGCTTGGACACTAGCCCACCAGGTTAAACTGAACACCGATTTTGCCGCTGCCCACCCCCTCAGCTACAAAGCCGTTGCTGCCCCCTGAGCTACGTCCCGCTCCCTATGTATATTTATGTATATTTATGTATATATGTGTGTAGCATAATTTATTGTGCAAATATCAAAGTGGAGGGATGCATTTATATATGTGGGTGAATAATTGTGAATGTATATTTTAGCAATTAAGAAACAATCTGGTGTGTCGACCAGTGTAGCTCAAGGACTGTTGCTGCACCTGGCGCCACCTCACCTTGCTTTAAGCAATCTTTGTTTTGGTCATCTTTGACTATTGTTTTCATTCTCAGGGGTTGGACAGCTATCCCAGCTAACACATAACATTAACTAACATCAGGCTAACATTATTATTTGTTTATGGTACATTATAAAATCACAGTAATGTTATACAGACGCCATAACATGAGAAGGGTCCACAGCGAGGAAAGGAGGAAAAACGGGTGACCACTGTCCCATATTGAGCATACCCTTGCAGGAATAGTTTCCCATTCTTTAAGTCCTGATATTGTGTGATTTTAACAGAAGTCGATGTAGATACATTAAAAATATACTTCAAGCACTTTAATCTGTGCAAAAGATACATATATATGTGTAACTATGTCTGAACAAGAAACTATTACAAAAATAATGGAATCTTTCCATAATTTGAGCCAATCAGAGCTGTTCTTTTCAATTGCAAATGGCCACCCCTTATGGGGCAGCCATTTGCAATTAAAAAAAAACACAACACATGATTATGATAATTGAAATAAATATCATTTTATAGTTATAATAAAGTTAATGTTTATTGTCAAGTATTTCTGTTCTATAATCTATCAATAATGTGGAAAACTAATCTACTTCACTGAGTTCTCACGAAGACGAGAAGAGGAAAGTCTATTTCCGGCAAGTTCAAAGGGGCTCAAACGAGTTCAAACGTGGCTGGTTGTCCCGCTCCTTCCAGCGATGAATATGCTTATGCATAACATGCATTTTTGGGGGGGATATTGTGACTGAGACAGAGGGCAGCCATCTTGGTTTATATGACGTGATTTAATAAACTTTATTGTGATATTTTATAACGTTATTATGACATCACTATGACGTTTTATTGTTAGCAGGTGTTGCGGTTTCCGAGGCACACCAGTTTGCCAGGGACACATCCATTCAAATGCATTGTTAATGGCCGTGAGCAAATCTTCATACAGAAGAAGTCAAATATCTCTCAAATTACACCATCTAGAAACAAATCGCTTGGTACACATATAGAAAACATATTTACCATAAAGACTATATTAAATTTATACGGTTAGGGTTCTTGATTTATATTATTTTTTAATAAAACTAACGTTTTGCACTGCGCGTACCGTCAAACTCAAGGCATTGTCAATGGTCGTGAGCAATGTTTATACAGAAAATACAGAACTCAAATATCTCAAATTACACCATCTAGAACCAAATCGTTTGGTACACATATAGAAAACATCTTTACCAAAACCATTAAATTTATAAGGTTTAGTGACAATGCTGTTCGATTTTGACGCATGTGCAGAAGCGATGTGTCCCTGGCAAACTGGTCTCCCTGGGAAACCGCAACACCGGGATGTAAATAGTCATACTAGACCAACATTCTCGTGACAATGTGAATTTCACTAACACCACCCGCCCACCCCATTAACAATTTCTACCTCCATCCTTCCACACCCCCATCAAGAATCTAGCTAATAACGGAGAACCAAGAAGCGCCTGCACTGCGCGTGTCTTTGTGACCAGCTTTATTGCACATCAATCAGTGAATGGCGGTGCAGATCTCTCAGCAGGAATTGTACCGCTCGTGGATGAAGCCGCAGCGGCTGCACCTGGCGATCCAGATGGTGCCGGGTGCACACTGCATCTCCGTGTGACCCACATCCTTCACGCACACGCAGAACTTGGTCTCGTCGTACGGATGTGCGTAGTTTCCACTCGGCTTGCCTCGGCACACATCCTTGCAAGCTGCGTTTTGGGGGGGTAAAAACTATAAGCATAAACAGCATCACAATGAGGAGCACAATCAGCGCGTTTGAACTTGTACCAGGGGCCGTAATCGATTAACACGACCCGGGCGACTCGGGTCACCCGAGTCATCAGAATTTCAAATAGAACACCGCGAGTGGAGTCAACAAATACATGTGCCATGTGCAAAAGAACTCGACCCCAGTAACCCACCTCTTGGCTGGGGTTTGCAAGGAGCGATGACAACACATTTGCGCTGGTACCGTCCTGCAGGATAACAGCCACCGGTACCAGTCATTCATATTTCTTTATGGTAATAACATAGATTAATGAAATGGAAATATCACTAAACTATACCATCATAAAAATATTTAAATCATATTTTGCTGTAATTATATCGGCTATTAAATAACAAATAAAAGGGCCACCATTTTTGTCACTCCGAGCGTGGAGAAGCGTATTTGATTATTCGACCCGAGTCTGCAGGATGTACGCATGCGCCAAAAAGTGGCTCGGGTGACCAGAGTCGATTAATCGATTATGCCCATTATGTTTGAACTCCATTTCTAATACCGACGCCTTTCAGGTGACACCGGTCGCCATGCGAAGCTCGGCGAGCGGTTTCCATTTTCTGGATTTTGGTTATTCAACATGAGTACAACAATCCATCAAAGAACGCTAAGTTACATTCAATCCCTCCTTGTTTCAAGTTGCACAGCCACATAAAAACATTTATTCATGAATACTCAGCCTGGTTTGAGGGAGCAGAATACTCAGCCGGGTTTGAGGAAGCAGATAAATTCTCCACGTCAATGGGGCACCATTACATCTCCATTGTCTCTGATGTGATCTATTTTGTTGAATTGTTTGTCTGTTCAGTGGACGCACGCTCTCATTCCCGAATTTAACTGTCAGAAGCTGACACGGTCCTTTCATTACGGATTAATAAAAACCACTCAGACTCAACACATGTAGCTTCATCTACTGACAACATGGCTTCTTTCTACACCAAAGATAAGCTTAAAGCATTTCTCCTGAACCAAAACATATCAATCCCAAAGGATGCGCAAAAGGGAGTGTATCTGGACATATATCGGGAACATATCGAGGCAAATGAGCACAGAAAAAGTAACAAGAAAAAGTAACAAGAAAAAACCTGGTTTACCTCAAAAGAAAACATCTACAGAAATGAATGGAGCAGGAGCATATGAAGTGTTGGCTCTGTCAGAGGATGACCTCAGAGCTCAGTTGAAGGACCACGGAATTAACCCTGGACCCATCTCAGAGTCGACACGCCGGGTCTAGAAGAAACTGCGGTGCATACTGGAGGAGCGCGTGCACAGTGAGGCGGTGCAGGTCTATTCACCAACACCTATACCCGAACCAGAAGCACTGCGCGTGCCGTGCCACCAGCACCACCAATAAAGCTGGTGTTCAGTGACCAAGATGATACCACTCTCCCCACCAATCCTACGACGGACCACACCTACTCCAGCTGTGCCACTCCACCAACCAGTGGACCCAGCAGCCTAGATGCACCACCTCGCAGCCCCTCTTCTGCCAAGCCCATTCCGCGAAGCCCTCCCACACCATCTCAGAACATTGTCAACAACAATCCACACCCAGTTGCCATCACCTCTTCGTCTAGCCTCCCCACCACCACAATCACCTCCTTTTCCACGCACAAGAACAACAACACCATCGCCAACAGGTCAGTCTCCCCACCCCATACTCGAATCCAACAAGGACCCCAAATCCAGCGACGCTGAGTCCGTTGACACTCGCCCAGCAGCCGCAGCCCAACCAGCCCCCCAATACAAAGACCCCACCGAGGCGGACTCTTGGTCCAAGGTAGTTCGAAAGAACAAACGCAAGACGCCCACCACCGCTACACCTCCACAAACCGAGTACCATGGTGATAGCTGCCGCCCCAATCGGTTCCTCGTGCTCTTCCTCTTCAACGGCAAGTTAGAAGACACACTGAAGGAACTTGACAAGTTTGATCGCACCCAAGGCACTACCCCTCTCTCCCTGGATAAATACCCTGACCACCTCGTCATTGGAGCCAAGACACAGTTTTCCGACGACAGGTTCCGGGCCTCAACAACTTTTACGGAGATGCATGGATCAGCCAAGACACACCACTATGTCATCTCTGGCCTCCACCCACGCATAAACCCCGCTGACCTGATCGGACGACATTCCATTGTCAGCGCCTCCCGGATAAAGAAGGGAGACATTGCCACTTACTGTGCCAATGTCTTCACTGACCATCCAATAGACCACTTGCCGACTTGACTGTGGAGCCTACGGGCTCCTACAAATCGCCACTCCCCACCTCAGACCAACCTTTTGCACCACCTGCCAACAATATGGCCATTACAGGCATGAATGCAAAGCCAGGGCACATTGCCGCTAACTGTGAGGCACTGGTCAGGTGCTCTGCCTGCAAAGGAAATCACAAAGCCAAGAGTACAGACTGCCCAGTGTGCATCCAGCTGTGGAAGCGGCTAAACCCACCCCTACATCCCCCTCCTGTCTGCCCCACTCTCCCCACCCAACCCGAGGCCCCCCTTACTGCCGCCCTGCCTGCCCAACCTTATGCCCTCCCTTCCACTGCCCCTCCTTCTCCCTCTGCTTCCTCCTACCCACCCCTCACCACCTCCAATGCATCGTCCCTCCACCTCAGCCCTGCCCCCTCACTCCTCTCCCTCAACGTCACCGCCCCCAAACCCAAGATCTGCCACCCCTACTCCTCCCACGCACAGATCAGATCCACCTCCACTCAAACTGTAGCCACTGCTGACTCCTTCACCCAAACCACCTTCCCCTCCACACCATGCAACCCCCCTGCCTCCGACCCAAATCCCACCCCTATATTCCTCCGCATTCTTAATGCATCACTTTCCACCATAACACCCAGGATCTCTGTTGAGGCCCTAGCCTTCGTCTTAATTAACTGGCTCCAAGTCGACTCCAACATCCAGCACCTCCTTCCGCATGTCCCTAAAGACCTGCCAGCTTCTTTTTGTGCCACCCTGACAGCCAAAAATGGAGGTACATAATAATGGCGCCACCAGCCTGCACTTCCATCCCCGTTCCACTAACAACTCTTTAACCATTCTCTCCTGGAACTGTGCCGGACTGAAATCCAAGATAGCTCTTCTTGGCAACACCTTAAAAAGAGAGAAAATTGACGTCGCACTTCTCCAAGAAACCTTCCTCATCGATCCACCCCATATCAAAGGCTACACCACATGCCACATCCCCGCAGTAAGATGCGCAGCAGCAGGCAGACCCTCACGAGGAACCACCACATTCGTAAGCAACCACATCCACTCCACCAAGATCCCACCCAACAGATCCAACCCTCATGCTGACACCCTTCGCATACGTCTCCACCTAGCACACTCCGTCATGGATGTATACAACATTTACAACCCTGTCAACACTACTTTTACTCTAAACCATATCTTCCAGGCCCTCGGCAATGGCACAGATCACCAAGTTGTTATGCGAGACTTTAACACCCACCACTCCTCCTGGGGACGCAACAACATCGATTCCCCTCGAGGCTATGTCCTCCTAGCAGAGATCCTCAACTCAACATCCCATTCTATCCTCAACGATGGCTCGCCTACCTACAGAGCAAGCACATCAATCGATCTCTGCATCACCGACTCCTGCCTTGCAGCCGCAGCTTCCTGGGAACTAACAACACTATACTCAGACCACCACGCAGCTCTCCTCCACACCAATGCACCAAAAGTCACCCACCCCCCACCATCACCCAGATTCAACCTAAACCACGCAGACTGGGCAACCTTCAACCTTTGTCTAAAAAACTTACTAGATCTGAACCCACCAACCACTTGTGATGATTTCACAACACTCACTTACCAAGCAATGACAGACACCATAAAGCAAACCATCTCTTGTAATCACACTGGCCGCACCACCTCCAATGCAATAAGGAGAGCAAAAAGATTCTGCAACAAACTCCTCTACAAGCTACGCACAAACCCCAACCGAGGCACTGAGAATCTCGTTAAAATAGCCACCAGTTGGGCCAAAAATGTTGAGCTTGCCGAATCGGACAGGAAGTGGAAACTCTGGTGTACCAAAATAAACTCTCACACCACCTCCAGACAACTCTGGCGCAAACTGAACAGCATCCAGGGGAGACTCACCACCCCCCCACTCTACCCACACCCTGGCCAAATTGCAGCAGAACACAACAAAATGTTCACGGACAGAACAGACCCTGCTATCAACCTCCCTTATGCCCACCACCAAGCGCTCACCAGGAACTCCACCTGGAGAGCCGACCTCATAGACATATCAATTGCCACAACATCCACCCATAATCTTGACACTCACCTGACCAGGGCTGAGCTTGACCGTGCCCTAGACACCACCTCAAAGAAGACAACCCCGGGAGCTGCATGGACAAAGTTATCTGCCACTAACAGGGAAACTCTCCTCCCCCTCCTCGACAATATTTTCTACAACACGGACATACCTCAATCTTGGAAGGATGCTGATATCATCCCTATCCCCAAGAAAACCCCGGGTGAAGTCAGACTCATCTCCCTTCTCCAATCTCTCGGGAAGGTTAGCGAAAGAATTGTCCTCGCCCGTCTCCAGATGGTCACAGAAGACCCCACCACTGGCCTACCAAAGGAGGTCATCGGCTACCGAGGAGGACGAGGCACCCAGCACGCCGTCGCCACCCTCATTGAGAGCATTTCCTATAGCCTCGGTAATGGACACGAAACAGCAACCATCTTCCTTGACCTCGAGAAAGCCTTTGAGCTTATCGATCACAACGTGGTACTGACATCAATGGCTGATCTTGGCATCGCTGGCCGGCCTCTTGCATATCTCCGAAATTACCTCCAGAACAGGCGAGCCAGAGTATGTGTCCAAGGCACCTGTTCTCCCTACCTCCAACTAAAAAATGGCGTCCCCCAGAGTGCAGTGCTCAGCACCCTCCTCTTCAATGCAGTGATGGCATCTCTCGTGAGGAGGCTTAAACAAGACCTAGCTATCCGAGAGATCACAGACACAACCATAGTCTGCTACGCAGATGACATCACCATCACCTGCTCCCATGCTATCAACGCACAGGATCTCGCTGAGCAGGTGCTCCACCTGGTAGGAAACGCCTGCCGGGACCTTGGACTAAAAATCTCCCCCACCAAGACCAAGATCATGCACATGTTCAGAGGTCAACCACTTCAGCCCCTCTACCTAGATAGATCCCCTATCGAATGGGTCTCCACCTTCGACTACCTAGGTATCCGTCTAGACCGAGACCTGAACATGAGAGCCCTCTGCCGCCACTTGGCTAGCAGAATGACCAGCAGACTCCTCCTCATGAAGAGGATCTCCGGCTTCTCCTGGGGCGCCCCGGACAGTGTACTCGCCCTCTTCTACCGTCAGGCAGTCCACTCCCTCTTCGACTACGCCGCGCCCACACTCGCTCTCACAGCCCTCAGGCTTGACAACCCCAAACTTGACTACCCAAAAATAAGATCTTTCTGAATGAGTTCCGGAAACTTGAAAGCATCCAACACCGGGCTGCCAGGCTTGTCCTCCGTGTTCCCAGCACCACCAGTATCGACATCCTCCTCCTTGAATCCGGCCTCCCTCCCCCCCACCGAGGCAAACAACTTCTCACCACCCACCTCACAAGAACCCTTTCCTCAGACCTTTCACCAACAATCCGGATAGCCGCAGCCTACCTCCGAGATGGGACCCGCGGTCACCATCACATCTCCTACCGCCTCAAGGACGCCATCACCACCCTCAAGGACTCCCATCGACTCCACATTGCAGACTCCGCCCTCAGCCCCCACAAGCCACCATGGGTTTCCATCCCAGTGGAAACCCGAACCATCAACCTAGTTGCTGCCAAAGCGGCTTACACCACCCCAGAACTCCATTCCCTGGCTCTCGAGGCTATAACTCAGGCGAAGGTGGAATTTCCTCTCGCAAAGACTGTCTACACCGATGGCTCCCTTAACCCAACATCAGGTAGAGCTGGAGCCGGTATCTTCATCCCCTTCTCCAACACAAAGAACACCACCAGGGTGTCAGACTTTGCTTCCACTCTCGATACCGAGCTCGCCGCCATGCACTTGGCCCTCGAAGACCTCCACAACTCAAGTGCCATCATCATTACCGACTCTCTGAATGCCATCAAAGAGATCGCCCGCCCAAATGCCCGACACTCCCTTGCCGACACGATCCAGATTATAATCTTGACCAGACATCAGGCACACCTCAACACAGTCCTGCTATGGGTCCCCTCGCATATTGGACTGTATGGTAATGACCAGGCCGACTGTGCCGCTCTAGCCGGTGCCAACCGAGCAGACGTGGAGACAGCCATCCTTCCATCCATCACCAAACTGACAGCCGCCGCTTCTCGAGCCACCACCAAACTCTGGGAACGAGCCACACAGAAGGAACAAGTATGGAACCCTTATTCAATAAGCTGGCTCTGGTACACCCTGGTCAGAACTAACATCCCCGATCCAGTCGGCCTTCCTGCTTCTACCCAAGTCGCCGTCAACCGCTTCAGGACTGGCTACCGCCGTTGGATTGATGTCCCCAACCTCCAGCGCTGTCCCTGCGGCACTAAGATCTTCAATGTGGCCCACATACTCACCAGATGTGGCGCTGTCTGCCATCAGTGACTTCATGGAGGACGCTGACCGCCTACTCAGCGACAATAGGGCCGCTCTGGCTATCCTCTCAAGGATTTCCAAGTCATCCTGGAACGCACTTGCTCGCTTCTACTGCCAGAACACAGACATCATCAACACTGTCGGTCGCCCAGACTATGACATCAAGGACAAGCAGGCTCCACCTCATCGCCATAGCTGACTCGACACCAATACCAACTAACCACTAATTTTCACTGGCAACAAACAGGTAACCCCACCCACTGCCTAACTAATCCCATCCTCTTCACTTCTTCCTCTGGCCTTGGCCGGACTTACTGTGCATACCGGTGAATCTGGAGGGACTGAAGTTTGGATCCTGGTCGTGTCAGACCAGTGACTTATAAGATAGGTACCTGTTGCTGCTCGGCGCTTGGCGTTATGAAATCAGGACAGGGACTGAGCGCGCGGTGTCAGGGTGGTGTGACTGTGTGGGACATCGGGTCATGGTGCCGGCGGCCTGGTTTCCCAGTGGGGCAGCACTATGGAGTCGCCATGAGTGGGCGCTGTCATGGGTCGGTGCACGTCTTGGTATGGCCTAGGGTCTTACTGGGGCGTAAAACTACACCAACCACCCAGCCTCCCCAGGCCCTCTACGAGGACTGTGGTTGGGCTCTTAGGCTGCCTTTTTCCTTCCCCCCCCCTCCCCCCTCCCCCCCCCCCAATTCCTCTGATCACTCTCCATCGGAAGCCAACTCCCGACCTCATGGGACTGCTTTCAGCGGTGCCCATTCAGTGCTGCAGATTTGCAGCCATCAGCGCACCAATGCGACTGAAAACTCTCCCCCCCCCTCCCCCCCAAAAAAAGAAACTCGCACGAGTGCGCATGCTGGCTCACGGGAAATCCTCTTCTCATGCTCGTGAGAACTCAGTGAGCCAGACTGAAGCCTTTGTTATTTTATCTTAAGCTGTAATTAAATTAGTTCTCCAAATAATGGTTTGTGTGTGCAGTTCTACAAATTTCTCATATTTCTACAACAACATTGTTTTGGTCGACAACTTTGAAACCGAGTGATAGTAACAGAAAAGTTGTGCACCTCTACCTCGAAAGAGTTCCAAAGTTGACAACCAAAACAATGTCATTGTAGAGATATGCATGGAATCATGCCAATTTTAAGAACTGCACACACAAATCATGTAGGTTTTCACCAACAATGCAATATCCCGGCTCATTGTAAATATATATCTTAAAGTCGCCCAGTACACCTCATGCGGAAACAAACGAATCCAGTATCAAAAGCTCTCCAAACATACATTTGCTTAGTTTTTTCAGGTCATGCAACTGAACATGTGGGGGGAGAGGGGAGAGTATTGAGGTATGTGATGTATGATATATGACATCATGGGTGGGATTCCTTCATCACATGACCTGGAGGGGTTCCCCCGCACACAGAGGAATCCATGGCAACCATTAAGATGGCAGCCACAGAAAGCTCTCAATTCAATTGTTAAAGTCTATTAATTTACATGGCTTAATCAATTATTCACACAAAAAGTAGCTGGTTATGATAGATAAACATTTGAACTTTATATTTATCATTTTAGATTGCAATTTCTAACAGTTGTTCTCTATATGGTTGTCTAAAAGCCTTGTCATTTCTGCTGAACTAAATACAACACAACAGAAGCAACCAATGTCAGCACTCCCCCCCTCCCCCCCACATATGTAGTTGCATAAAATGAAAAATGGCAAAGGTATGCTTGGAGAGCATTTGTCGGAGTCCGGGTCGTGCCTATACTGGGTCCGTTTAATGCAGAATTTGGCAGCAGAATTAGGTTCAAATAGATTGTAAAAGTAAGATCTAAGGCAATGATCATAATGCATAATTGTACAACTTATCAAAATAATGTCAATGAGCGATATTAGGAGCTCTGGCTCACTGAGTTCTTGTTGTTGTTTTGGGGAGTTTTCAGTCGCATTGGTCCGGGGGGGGGGGGGGGAGGGGGGATGGGGGAGGAAGGAAAAAGGCAGCCTAAGAGCTAAACCACAGTCCTCTGAGAGGGCCGGGGGAGGCTGGGTGGTTGGTGTAGTTTTACGCCCCAGTAAGACCCTAGGCCATACCAGGACGTGCACCGACTTGTGACAGCGCCCACTCATGGTGACTTTATGGTGCTGCCCCACTGGGAAACCAGGTCACCGGCACCATGACCCGATGTCCCACACAGTGACATTACCCTGACACTGTGCGCCCAGTCCCTGTCCTTATTTCATAACGCCAAGCGCCGAGCAGTAACAGGTACCTATTTTATACGTCATTC
>CM059192.1:43810907-43900907 GCA_030323885.1 Branchipolynoe longqiensis
ACCCCCACCCCCGCCCCCGCCCCTGTAGGTACAGGACATTGCCTGCTGCTGGTAACTCACACTGAGGTGGCTAAATGATGCCTCCTTTTCCAACCCCCATCTCGTCAGTTGGACCATAGGAAGCGGCCTAAGACAAAGCTGATCCATTTCCACATTATACAGATCCATTTCCCCCTCTTTAGAGTACAAATCTGATTATAGTAATGTGGACTAGTGGACAATAACTGTGATAATCTTCCCCGTGGCATTTCTTTTATACATCGAATATGTAGCCTTACAATTTAAGTGCTGTACGATGTATATTATATATTATTTTACCTTGGTACTATGCCTTTGGCTACTCGTAGTCCAGGGAGAAGGAAGCACATCCGGCTCCAGCAATTAGCATAATCTACTCACAACGGGAGGACATTTGTTGAGTAGCTCCGACAGTTTACTACATAACTACTAAACCAAACAGGTTAGTATCATTTTTGAAAGGATACATTGGTTTAGTACATGTTAGCATTCACATATATCAAGTTTAACAAACTTTAAGTTGCATATTAACTGATTTACAGGTTAATTACGATGTGTCGTAACATTGTTAGAACAATACTTCCATTGTTCTTTGTAATGCCACCCGTTGCCGAACGGAGAGATGTTTGGCAAAAGCCATTTACATCGCTGGGATTTATTTCTGGGTTTCTTTAAGATTCCCCAATATTGGTTAGGCATACCTCCGAGTCCCGTTTTATCCAAATAAGTATGAGGATTGCTGGACCTGGATGTGCTTCCTTCTTCCTAGCCCACGACTATCCGAGGCTAGTACCTCGGGAAAACAACAGTTATCCATCATCTGTACCCAGGTAGGATTCGGATAACTATACTATATATATGTGAAGGTACATATATATATCTTAATACCTTAGAATATTGTAAGAAATATATCATATAAGCACATTTTGGATACATTTTGTGGGATAGATTAAATACATGTCATATTGCTAACATAATTAATACACTGAGTCAACAATAACTATTTTACTTACTTTTTGTTGTTGTACATTAGTTGATTAAGTAAGGGAAATTTCAATTGCGGATGATTGGTCTTCCTCATTCCACTGCTCCTTTCCCTATTCTAAGATTGCAGTGCACCAGGCTAAGAAGCGACAAGTATACATTTTTAAGTCATTGGTTTGACTCGACCAGGGTTCGATCCCACGATCTATCAACACGGGAGACGGACGCTCTAACTCATTCGGCCATCCCGTCTGGTTCTACCCCCCCAAAAAGAAGGCAAAATCATTCATAATGTAGGATGGCAACCAAAAATGTCGCACACAGTTGCTGAGAATTACCCACATACGCAAATCTTCCTTGAAGATTTATACTGCCTATCATGGATAAGTCTGAATAGACTTGTTTTCACCATTAGACAGTTTGTCGATAGAAAGCCCGAGCCTACACTTTTACCGACCCAATGGATTTTTAACCTCCCACACCACACCGACATGGTATGAGAGCAACTGGCCTTTGATGATGCTGTAAGTTAGTTATATACAGCGGTGGAAATCCAAATTGGCAGAGGTGGGGCACAGGGAATCGAACCACTGACCTTCAGATTAGGAGTCTGACCTAGAAAAAAAGTCAGACACTCTAACCACTCCGCCACAGAGGACACCACAAGTATTGTAGGATGTGTTTGTATACATATACATTATTTTATTAATCATTACCATCGGTTCACTCGGCCCGTCGTGATATGACCTTATATGTTGCTAGGACGTAAGACAACAACACACACTCGGTTAACTCGGATATTCGGCTAAGACGGACGCCCTCCTATTAGTACGTTTCAACGAGGGTGCATTGAATCAGTACTGTGAGCTAGATAATAGTATAGATATGTATTTATATATCATACAAAGCTATATCAATATATACATAAATTACAGTACTTTATATGCCAGTACTAAACTGCGTATATACCGTGAAACACCGTTATAACACGATCTTTGGGGTTCATAAAATGTCATTGCGAAAATGCTCATCATCATCATGCTGTCAGTCACGATACGACAAAGACTGCTTTCATTACTTGACTGCCGCTCTCCATTTAGCTCTCTGTTGTGAGAGTGATGTCCATGAGTCGGTCCATTTCATGAAAGCTGCCTGCAAAAGTGTTGAAGTGCTGCTGGCTTTTGCAAGTTACCAGCGGCACTCTCTCAGGGAGAAAATAGAGGTTTTAGCTATTAAACTACAAGAACATTTCCATTTCAACGAATACGTGCGTTATGGCCTATTTAGGCATGCACTGCTCTCAGTGGGTGGGCTGGTGGTGGAGGCGTATTGTAGGACAGGTGAATCTGGGCGATAATCGGGGGGGGGGTGGTTCTAGCAGGAAGTCGTATCACCTGCACTAGTCGTCATAGAAACGCGTTAACCATTCCCCAAAGGTCACTTAGGCCGCATATCGGCATTAATTATGTAGCGCAGTTCGCCGCTATTGAGTGCCAAGATCATCGAAATTTTGATTTGTAACCTTTGATGTGAATAGTTCACAGCTGCGGGATAGGTGTTAAGTTAGTTTTCACCATTTAAATTGTCGCATATAGAGTATAACCCCGTTAAACCAAACTTGAAGGGACCCTAGAAATTTGTTTGTTTTAACCGATCATTGGTTTAACCGAGCTTTGGCTTTGACTTTGAGTAAGTGTATATTGCACATGTAATATACAAAGTATGTGGACACTTTGATTATTGTTTTTTTTATGTATATACAGTACAACCCCGTTAAACTAAGCTCGGTTAAACCAATCGATCGGGTAATGCAATCTTTTTGTCGGCGGCCCAGCAAAATACTACCATTTATCATATCATATAGTCGATGGGGTCTGAGATGACCTTATAACCACATGAAAGTTTGGTTTAACCATACCGGAGTGTCCTGGGGTCCAACAATTTTGTTTGGATTAACCGATAATTTGGATGAACCGACTTCGGTTTAACCAACTTTTTGATATGATAAATGGTAGTATTTTGCCAGGCCACCGAAAACAGTTTGGATTAACCGATCGTTTGGTTTAACCGAGCTTGGTTTAACGGGGTTGTACTGTATATATATATTGAGGTTACTTGTGTGGCTGCTTTTAAAGTTGCATAGTCCGATGGTTTTTGAGTTTCTGATATTTTCTGAGATAAATACTTTAGGTTAATCGTTATAATCTACGTTTGAAGTAACTTTTATTTTAAATGGCTAACTGTGGAGATAATTGAAGTGAAAACAGGCATAATTATTTTGGGCAAGCAGGTCAAAATTCTGATACCATAGGCTTCAGCAGTAACAGTTATATATAAGGAATATAATAGGTAGGGTTTTGTCGAAGTGAGGCGTTCTCTGTGGCGGAGTGGTTAGAGTGTCTGACTTTTCTCTATGTCGGACTCCTAATCTGAAGGTCAGTGGTTCGATTCCCTGTGCCCCCACCTCTGCCAATTTGGATTTCCACCGCTGTGTATAACTTACAGCATCATCAAAGGCCGGTTGCTCTCATACCATGTCTATGTGGTGTGGGAGGATAAAAATCCCTTGGGTTGGTAAAAGTGTAGGCTCGGGCTTTCTATCGACAAACTGTCTAATGGTAAAAACAAGCCTATTCAGGCTTATCCATGATAGGCAGTATACATCTTCAAAAGGCGTTTGGAATTTTGTGTAAGTAGTATATAGGAATGGACATATGTACCAATGGTTGAACCGGGCGCGGTGACCGAATTGGTAGAGCGCATGCCTCCTGTGCTGGAGATCGGGAGTTCGATTCCCGGTCGAGTCAAACCAATGACTTTTACACAATTGATACTTGTTCCTTCCTAGCTTGGCGCTTGGATTTAATAGGATAGGGCAAGGACTGGTTAGCTCAGTGTCAGGATAATGTGACTGAATAGGATATCGGGTCATGGTGCTGGCGACCTGATTTCCCAGTGGGGCAGCACTATAAAGTTGCCATGAGTGTGCATTGTCACAAGTCGGTACCCATCCTGATATGACCGTTGATGTTTCCAGGATGTAAAACTCCCAACAACCGACAGCTGTAAATGATGTTAAGCTGATCAAAAGCATATAGGCGACTTTATCAGTTTATGTTTGCTGAATCATTTTGATGTGAGATTTTTCCCGATGAAAAATTGGTTTTGGTGTTTGTGGGTATTTATCTGAACAAAAATCGATATGTTGTATGTTTGTTTAAGTTGTTTTTCTCCTGACCGAGAAATCAGCATTGTGTAGCAATATGGATGCTGTGTATATACTGTTATTTAACGTCTAGCCTGTTGAGGACAATTGTCAGTGACGATGGACTGCTGCATCTGGCTTTCGGCAAAAAGCTATTTACATACATCTCGATGTATAGCACTAAGCGAAAACATCAGTTTCCAGTTAACGGGTCTTTTGTTATAGTCACACTGCAGTGTCATCTTATGTTCGCCCAGTAACTCTTTGGTAATAGTGACCAGACGGGATGGCTGAATGAGTCGAGCGTCCGTCTCCTGTTTTGGGAGATCGGGGCATCTGAACCCATGGGTTTGTTGGTTCG
This sequence comes from Branchipolynoe longqiensis, assembly GCA_030323885.1. Classification (NCBI taxonomy): domain Eukaryota; kingdom Metazoa; phylum Annelida; class Polychaeta; order Phyllodocida; family Polynoidae; genus Branchipolynoe; species Branchipolynoe longqiensis. The sequence goes on from CM059192.1 coordinate 43,815,476, forward strand.
AACCCTGGTCAAGTCAAACCAATGACTTAGAAATCGATACTTATCGCTTCCTAGCCAGGCATTGACATTATTAGGATAGGGCAAGGACTGGTTGGCTCGGTGTCAGGCTAATGTGACTGAGTGAGATATCAGGTCATGGTGCTGGTGGCCTGGTCTCACAGTGGGGCAGCACTATAAAGTCGCCATATGAGTGCACTGTCACAAGTCGGTACCCATCCTGATATGACCATAGATGTTGCTAGGATGTAAAACAATTGGTTCTAGTCACACTGCAGTACCATCTTGTGCTCCCCAAGCGAGTATTTGTTTATAGTCACACTGCAGTACTGTCTTGTGCTCCCCAGGCGAGTATTTGGTTATGGTCACACTGCAGTACCATCTTGTGCTCCCCAAGCGAGTATTTGGTTCTAGTCACACTGTAGTACCATCTTGTGCTCCCCAAGCGAGTATTTGGTTATGGTCACACTGCAGTACCGTCTTGTGCTCCCCAAGCGAGTATTTGGTTCTAGTCACACTGCAGTACCGTCTTGTGCTCCCCAAGCGAGTATTTGGTTATGGTCGCACTGCAGTACCATGCTGTGCTCGTCCAGCAAGTCTTTTGTGATAGTCACGCTGCAGTACTGTCTTGTGCTCCCCCTTTCTCACCTCTATTGAGACCCTCAATCTACCCATGACACAGCGTATTCACTCAATAATTGACCTTTCAGGGTCAAACTGGGCTTGTTTAATGTGAAGAATTGGTGCGTCAACGGAGGCTGTCAATTTTTGTCACCACTGATCAGATCCTGTTTAGTTAAGAACCTAACCATAATATTCACACTCCTTCATGCGAAGACTTATTAACCAATCCCATGACAAACAATCCCAAATTATAGCGAGGAACATGGGTTTTAGATATTTTAATATTATATTTAGTTATATTGTTGGTAACCGCTATTCACTTTGTAAAACAAACATTTCTCGCCGTGAATATGGCCTATGCTGCCGACAAGGCGTAAAGCAACCACTAATCAATCTAAACTTTGTAAAACGCCCCGCCCCGTCCCCCAAACCCCGGAGAGGTCATATGCATGTGTTGTGACGTCACATCCTCTTTGTGTCTGTTTGAGTTGGTAGCGGGAGTGGTGCATAGGCGGGAGGGCGCACAGATAACATGGACATAGCCCCCAGGGCAGCGGTCCACTAATCTTATCTCAGGTACACCAATAGCCCCGACCCCCACCCCCACCAGCAAGCCAGAATAAGCCCGGTGTAGCAGGAAATCGCAGACTCTGTAAATCGCAAACCTCCACTTGTGATTTCCTAGGAAATCGCAAACCCCCATGCCTTATATGGGCATGGGGGGTTTGTGATTTCCTAGGAAATCACATCTCCCCCTTGGAGATCGCAAACCCCCCATGTTAATGATGTTTGATGTCTAAATAATGATACAGATAGTTGTACTGGCTTTTCTTATTGATATAGTCTAGTATCTTTGACAAAAAATTGACCTGCTCCCCTATCCTTCTTGTGCGCAGTGAATATGGTCCTTGCTGTGACAGGCATGAAATTAAAAATAATCAATTAATCCAATTGAAACAATTAAAAAGTGAGGATGTAGATAAATATGTGCTCTATGTCATGAAACGAAGAGTTAAATTGTAGCTAGAAAACCATCCTTTTGGCGACCTGAATGGTAACACCTACTGCAAAGCAGCTACGTGGAGCGGAATGGAGCTAGCGTTATCGTCGTTGCCAAACCGCTTTGCGGCAATCGGCTGTATTCGCACATAGCTAACCATTGCTGGATACTTGTTCTCATTTTCTTCATTTGAAAAGTATGAAATTTAGCAGCCTCCTATGTATGTGCAAAGTGACTGACAGTTTTGTAGGAATTGGATATTTGTTAGTTCAAAGTGTTTAAAGAAGTTGTGCTGGCTTTTCTTAATGTTGTAGTTTTAGTATCTTTGACAAAAATTGATCTGGTCCCCCATCCTTCTTGTGAGTGATCAATAGCAGTGAAAAGGCCTTTGCTGTGACAGCATGACATAAAAACTAATGAAATAATCCATCTTGATCCTCCTTGAATCCATTTTATCCCCCAGATCTCGTAGAAGTTCAAAATCAAACATAGGCCTTAGCTGCCCTGCTTGTGGTGATAAATGCTACAAAACTCAGGGGGGTTTGCGATTTCCATGGGGGGGTTTGTGATTTCCTAGTAAATCGCAAACCCCGGGGTGTGCAATTTCCAGGGGTTTGCGATTTACTGCCACACTGGCACACAGGACATGTGCAAGGGAATGGTATAGGTATGTATTGCGCACATGCTACTTAGGTTGGTTCCCCGTCACAGTCGCGTAGACTTTAGGCTTGGCACAATGCATTACGTCATCGTATCATATGAGGAGTTCAGGCGCAAAACTCAGTAAATGCAAATCCAAAAATTGAGATAAAGATTGGAGTCAAAGCCTCAAAATGTTCATTTTTTGCATTCTTATGTTTTTGTTCATTGCTCTATAACCTCTTCATCACAAACAAAGTGGAATTAGTTAGAATTAAAGTTACCTTCATGTAAAAATCTGTTATTTTAATTAAGATTTTGGATTGGTGTTTACAGGGTTTTTGCATCTGAACTCTTCATATATGGAAGCCAGATCTGATATATGTGAAATATGTCCATACCACTGCAGTTTGCAACTCTTTGCGATTGTCAGATCTTTGTGTGGTCCAATTGTCTGCTGGATCTTGGCAGTGATCCTTACATATGGAAACTTAAATGAAGTGAAGAAGAATTGTTTATGTTAAAGAACCAGGTTATCTTGTCTGATGGTTGTTGGTTGGTTGTTGGAGTTTTACATCCTGGCAACATCTATGGTCATATCAGGACGGGTACCAACTTGTGACAGTGCGCACTCATGGTGCCTTTATGGTGCTGCCCCACTGGGAGACCAGGCTGCTGGCACCATGGCCTGATATCCCACTCAGTCACATTATCCTGACACTGAGCTAGCCATCCTTGCCATCTCCTAATAATGCCGAGCGCCAAGCTAGGAAGCAACAAGTACAAATTTTGTGAGTCATTGGTTTGACTCAACCGGGAATCGAACTCCCGGGCAGCCTGGGCTCTACCGATTCGGCCACCGCGTCCAGTTATATCTTTACTGAAGCCACTGACGACGTGACATGACACCCATGCACACTGTGCCGTGGTGGACATGCGCAACCTGAAGGAATTCGCTAATGTAGGTCATGGGATTATTCTTACAAGAGCAGCAACCATCAATTAAGGACGCACCCAGACTTGGGGAAGTCCCTTCAGGACCCCCACGTTCTCACCAATCTAATAGAAGACCAATCTGGAGACACAGGACGAGATGGCCGAATCGGTAGAGCGCAGGCCTCGCGTCCGGGAGATCGGGAGTTTGGTTCCCGGTCGAGTCAAACCAATGACTTATACTTATGGAATTGTTACTTGTCGCTTCCTAGCCTGGCGCTTGGCATCAATAGGATAGCACAAGGACTGGTTAGCTCAGTGTCAGGATAATGTGACTGAGTGGGATACTGGCTCAAGGCGCAGGCGGCCTGATTTCCCAGTGGGGCAGCACTATAAAGTTGCCATGAGTGCACCCTGTCACAAGTCGTTACTCGTCCTGATATGACCTTAGATGTTGCCAGTATGTACAACTCCAACAACCAACCAACCAATTTGGAGTCTGCAATTCTTTTTGGGAGGATGAGGTGCATTTAGGTAGACAGGACTTGTTCAAGTGGCCCTTTTTTTAAGCGTAGATAAAGGGGGGGGGGGAGCATAAGGGTTGCTTAGTTCAACGGTTTGTCATAAATATAGATAGCTTTGTGAATTACTTAGTAACACCGGTCATCATGAATATAGATAGGTTTGTGAGGGTCTCTTAGTAACACAGGCATCGCAGGTATACTTTTGTGAGGGTCACTTAGTAACACTGGTCATCGCAAATATAGGTTTGGAAAGGTCGGTAATAATGTGGGTCATCATGAATATATAGGTTTGTAAGGGTATCTTTGTAATGTGAGTCATCATGAATATAGGTTTCTAAGGGTATCTTTGTAATGTGAGTCATCATGAATATAGGTGTGTAGTGGTATCTTAGTCATGTGAGTCATCATGAATATATGTTTGTAAGGGTATCTTGGTAATGTGAGTCATTATGAATATAGGTTTATAAGGGTATCTTTGTAATGTGAGTCATCATGAATATAGGTTTGTAGGGGTATCTTTGTAATGTGAGTCATCATGAAGATATGTTTCTAAGGGTATCTTTGTAATGTGAGTCATCATAAATATAGGTTTGTAGGGGTATCTTAGTCATGTGAGTCATCATGAATATAGGTTTGTAAGGGTCTCTTAGTAACGTGAGTCATCATGAAGATAGGTTTGTTTGGGTATCTTTGGAAGGGAAGGTGAATGGCAGCAGAGGGAGAGGGAGACCAAGAACATCGTGGTTTACAAATATTTCACAGTGGACAGGCTTGAATTATTCACAGTCTATCAGAACAGCACACCATCGGGACAAGTGGAGAACCATTGCATCCAACCCTCGACTAGAGGACGGAACTATTGATTGATTGATTGGGTATCTTTGTAATATGAGTCATCATGAATATAGGTTTGTAAGGGTCTCTTAGTAATGTGAGTCATCATGAATATAGGTTTGTTTGGGTATCTTAGTAATGTGAGGCATCATGAATATAGGTTTGTAAGGGTCTCTTAGTAATGTGAGTCATCATGAATATAGGTTTGTTTTTGGGTATCTTGGTAATATGATTCATGATGAATATAGATTTGTAAGGGTATCTTAGCAACGTGAGTCATCGTGAATATAGATTTGTAGGGGTCTCTTAGTAATGTGAGTCATCATGACTATTGGTTTGTAGGGGTATCTTTGAAACGTGGGTCATTGCGAATATAGGTTTGTGAGGGTCACTTAGTAGCACAGGTCATTGCGAATATAAGTTAGAGAGTATTGGTTGGTAACACATGTAGTCAAATAGCATCAACCAGGTAATTAGTGAACGGCAGATCAGAGTGTGTGACTGAGGTGGAGATCTCGACGTGGAGGCTGGCTTGGTTTCCGGAAGTGAGAAGATTTGCTGTGTTGGGTCTTTTGGGAACCTTCTTAAAATAGATTTCCTTTCAGGAGATGGGAGGAAGCATTCCATCCGATTACATTCAACCCCCAGGCAGTGAATTGACTAGTTTACTAAATGCCTTATTTCATTCCATATGTCCATTAAATTATTTTTTGTTAATCTCCCGTTGGAAATTAAAGTTGCATAGTCCGATGGTTTTGAGTTTCTGCCATTTTTCTGAGATAGATTTATTAAGTTGATTGTTATAATCTACCTTACTTTGGCTTGAAGTAATTTTCATTTAAAATAGCCAAGTTTTGATATATTTGAAGTGCAACTATCTAAAATTAATTTTGGCAAGCATGCCAACACTTTTTACACCATAGACTTCAGTAGTAACTGGTTCTATTAAACTGACTCAGTATATTCCCTTCTATATGGCAACAAATGCTTAATAAGTGCATCAGTATCTAAAGGCCCTGTCACATTACGGCGTATGGCGGGAGCGTATTGAAAACCTACATAGGTCCTGCGCGTGCCGGCCTATGATGACATTTGGTGACCTTTCGGGTGGTTTTGAGCGTATGTGGAACCTACGAGGAGCGTATGGGAGCGTGCTGTGACATTTTTTGACAGTATGGGCCATACGCCCTCATAGGTCGGGTTTTTTTTGAGCATGCACAAAAAAATTTGGACGGACGGATTTATGAAAGCGTATGGCGGCGTATGCCTCATACGCTTCACATACGCCGGCATCTGGCGGCGTATGAGTAGCGTATGCGTAGCGTATGAGTAGCGTATACGGCGTATGCCGACGTATATGACGTAACGCGCTTACGCCGCCATATGCTCCCGCAAAAAACCCTAATGTGACAGCCCCTTTAATTGGATATGTAGAATCAATTTGAGATAATTGCTTTGGTTTTGAAAAATTGATGCTTCATTGGACTATGCAGCTTTACTGGCCAGTGTAATTGTGCAGATAAAAACCAATGTTAAACTCTTGTACAAAATGACACTAGCAGAGCATGTGCCACTTTATGGTAGCCAATAGCCGGAACCGTGTAAAAAGATTCACCATGCAATAAGTTTTATTTTTATATTTTCTTTTATTGAGGCTGTATTTATACTGTCCATAGCATGTAAGCCCGGGTACCCAGGCTTGTTTTCAATGCTGGCCAGCTGTCGTGCTGGTGTTGTCTTACCAAACAGTAGCTGCTGATAAGGTATTTGATTGCCTGCATTTTAGTAAGAGATAGATAGTTTGTTGGTATGCTTATGCCTGGTACACACCTACCGTTTGTGCGCACCCACCTACCGTATACGATCTAAAACTGCCCGTTTCGCACACAAAAATCGCAAGGTGTGCGCTCCCCGCGCACTCCTAGCGATTGCGATTCGCGCATAAAACCTCAGTTTTTGGGCTAAAACCGGCTGATTACGATTGCGATTTGCGATTCGAAAAATGAATCGGCCCGTTTTCAGTTTTAAGCGGGTGGGGTCGAGTCGCGAGTTTTAGTGCGCGAATCCTATACGGTAGGTGTGTACCAGACATTAGTAGCCTATGCTAGTTTTTTTTGGTGCCCTCTTGGCATTGTATTTTTGTTCTATTCTTATTACTATGTTAGTTGTTTTCTTATGTTCTATGTTAGTGTTTTGGGGTTTTCTTGGGAAGAGTTGAACTTATGTTTAAAATACTAATTGAAAATACGTAAATATTTAGTCAACATAGCTTGCACAACACAGACTTTTGCCACTTTCACTTTAGAAGTATACCGGACACGATGGCCCAGTCGATAGAGCGCAGGCTTCCCGTGTAGTAGGTCGAGAGTTTGAATCCTAGCCGAGTCAAACCAATGACTAATAATATTGATACATGTCAGTCCCTAGTCCGGCGCTCGGCATTAATAGAATAGGCCAAGGACTGGTTTGCACAGTATCAGGACCATGTGACTGTGTGGGATATCGGGTCATGGTGCCAGAAGCCTTGTCTCACAGTGGGGCAGCACTATAAAGTCATCATGAGTGTGCACTGTCACAAGTCAGTACATGTCCTGATATGACCTTAGATGTTGCTAGGACGTAAAGCAATAACAAACAAACAAACACACTTTAGAAATTTAGATATTGCTGATGTAAAAAGTCACAAGCTAGGTTTGATATTAAGTCGGCTTTCCCCCCCCCCCCCCTCATATAGACCTATTTCATATGACGTCAGCATACGTATCTAGGTCACTGTGCGCACATTTTTGCTGCAGGACGACACAGTGTCACACTGCAAACTCAACGGCTATGAGAAATCTTCATACAGAAAAGTTAAATATCTCTAAAACCACATCACCTAGACCGAAACCATATGGAACACATATAGAAAAGATTATATTAAATTGATAAGGTTAGGGTTCTGGATTTCTATTAATTTGGAATAAAACTGACGTTTTGCATTGCCCATACCGGCAAACTCAAATCGCAGGCGCAGCTCAATCTTCATACAGAAAAAGTTAAATATCTCTAAAACCACACGACCTAGACACAAACCGCTTGGTACACATATAGAAAACATGATTACCAAAAAGATTATATTAAATTTATAAGGTTAGGGTTCTGGATTTCTATTAATTTTGACTAAAACTGATGTTTTGCACTGCGCATACCGGCAAACTCAATGCATTGTCAATGGCCGTGAGCAATCTTCATACAGAAAAAGTTAAATATTTCTAAAACCACACCACCTAGGCACAAACCGCTTGGAGCACATATCGAAAACATGTTTACCAAAAAGATTATATTATATTGATAAGGTCAGGGTTCTGGATTTCTATTAATTTTGAATAAAACTGACGTTTTTTCATTGCGCGTACCGGCAGACTCTCATTCTGCAGCCAAGCTACGCGCGCATACATGATGTTAGTAAACATTGAAATAGGTCTATTGTGCAATACCTTTTATTAGCGCACTGAATCGAAATGTTGGTATGACAGGTAGTAGTATAGATACACCCACAGTGATGCTAGACCAGTGGGTCTCTTGATTAGTAGTAAAAGGAAAGGCTTTAAAAAATATTTAAGCCAATAAGCATTATTTGAGCGAAGGAGGATTTTACACAAGCACTCTCACGCACGTGCGCACACATACACTGACTAACTCATTCACTCACTCACTCACTCACTCACTCACTCACTCACTCACTCACTCACTCACTCACTCTTCACGGTCATGGCAAACCAATGACTTATCAAATTGATAGTTGTCGTTTCCTAGCCTGCCGCTCAGCATTAAAAGGATAGGGCAAGGACTGGTTAGCTCAGTGTCAGGATAATATAATGGGTCAGTAAAGGTATCAAGTTGTAAATCATTGGTGTGACTCGACCAGGATTCGAATCCTACGATCTACCAAAACGGGAGACGGACGCTCAACTTATTCGACCATCCCGTCTGGTAAATAGTTGGAAATAGCCCTCATATCTAATACATGTTTTTTTTTTAGTTGCTTTGAATTTTATTCGACAACAAATTGAGTATTTGAAGATGGGTAGGGTGAATTTATTCTTGTAGTAAGTATTGTCGACTAAAATAGCTCCTTTAATCATATAGTCAGAGAGAAAGAGAGAGATAGCGAGATAGAAAGCGGAGAGAGATAGAGAGCAGAGAGAGCAGATAGAGAGAGCAGATAGCGAGAGCAGACAGAGAGAGCTGATGGATATCAGGTAGAGAGAGCAGATAGAGAGAGAGGGAGCAGAGAGAGCAGATAGAGAGAGAGCAGATAGAGAGCAGATAGAGAGAGAATATAGAGAGAGCAGACAGAGAGAGCAGATGAATAGCAGATAGAGAGAGGTAGCAGATAGAGAAAGAGCAGATAGAGAGAGCAGATAAGAGCAGATGGATAGTAGATAGAGAGAGCAGATAGAGAGGGCAGGTCGAGAGGGCAGATAGAGAGAGCATCTAGATGGATAGCAGATATAGAGGGGGGCAGAGAGAGCAGATAGAGAGAAATCAGATAGAGAGAGCAGATAGAGAGAGCAGATAGAGAGAGCAGATAGAGAGCAGTTAGAGAGCAGTTAGAGAGCAGATAGAGGGAGAACAGTTAGAGAGAGCTGATAGAGAGAGCAGATAGAGAGCAGATAGAGAGGGAGGGAGATAGAGAGAGGGGAGGAGAGAACAGATAGAGAGCCGAGAACAGATAGAGAGCAGATGGAGAGTAGATAGAGAGAGAACAGAGAGAGAGCAGATAGACAGATGGGTATTTGGCCAATATTCCCTACGTACAGTCAAACCCCGATTTTACGGGCCCCGATTTTATACAAATTCGGATACAATGCTGTGCATTATTGGACCCGGAATTCTTTAGTTCAAAGGTAATTCAGTCAATTGAACCCAGATTTAGCGTGACACCCGCTTTCTTCACGATGATATGTTATAGACCCCAACCATCGGTTATAACGGGGGCTTCACTGTAGGCCTATATCTTCTTTTTTTTTAACACAAAAAACTTTTGATTTGATTTAATAAATGCATTATTTGAAGTACGGTGGGTGGGTTTGTTTTCTGGGAATGCCTCTCTTTGAGGGAAGGCTTTTATTTAGACGAAGCAGAGAGACCTGCTAGTGGCGTCGGTGCTGGGGCTAGGGCTGTGTGGAGGGCTTAGTGCCAACAGCAGCAGTGCCACCTTGTGACGGAGGTCAGGTTCACACTCAACGCTGGGTAGCCCCTAACACGACGAGCACCACGGTACCACTTGGGATTCCTCACTTGTAGCCGCGTTTGAAATTCCTGAACCCAGAACGAGGCTGGCCGTTATGAGCAGACAGCGAGCGGTGGGAGGTGGCGCCACCGTCAGAGCTGAGGTTTTGTAGGTTGGAGCAGTAGACGACTAGCCCCAGACTCCCATCACCCGATCACTGGCGGGTGGAGCTGAGGAGCGAATTCTGGGTTATTATACTCGTAGAGTTCTTATACATCATATATATATATACATGTATATACATACAATAAAAGCTTCCTAGCTGTCCACCTCCACAGATCGACCACTCCCCTATATCGATATACTGTATATACAGTAAAACCTCTATAAATCCACTGACCTTGGGACCGACTTTAAGTATACAGTAAAACCACTATAAATCGACCGACCTTGGGATCGACTTTAAGTGGTCCATTTAGGGAGGTAGTCGGGTTAGGGAGTTAGAATATGGTTACAATGGTATTGTTGGGACCCAAATAAAGCGATCGATATAGGGGAGTGGTCGATCTGTGTAGGTGGTCGGTTAGAGAGGTTTGATTGTATATATATAATTTAGGTCTACTTGAATCTATAGTTGGCTGGCCTCGCAAACAGGCGGCTATTGCCGTATTTATTATGAGGTGATTTTTTTTCATCTGACATTTTCTGTATTTAGGCGGCTGTATGTCCATTGGGGCAGCACTATAAAGTCACCATGCGTGCGCGCTGTTGTTTTTGTTGTTCATGGCTTCTGTGTGCACAGCACCTGCAAGGGGGGTATTTGGGGCGTTTTTTCACAACTGGAAGAATCAGGTAGCAGATGCTACTCCTCTCCCATTCAAATCGCAAATCTCCCAGCACATATTGAACTGTGGCAGTTTCCAATTTACTAATTTTCTTTCCTTCGTGCATCACAAACTGGTTGCACATGTCCAGAAAAGTGCTGCAACTCAAGTCGTAGTCCCGCCATGCAGCACAAAATCTATACAGTAAAACCACTCTAAATTGACCGACCATGGGATCGACTTTAAATGGTCCATTTTGGGAGATGGTCAGGTTACCAATCAGTCACTCTCACAAGTCGGTACCCATCTTGATTTGACCTTAGATGTTGCCAGGATGTAAAACCCCAGCAAACAAATTATTTGCACAAGACAGCTATCAACTATATGTAGTCACTTTCGACCAGCGAGCGAGCAAATTGTTTGAGCAAGATAATTCTCAATATCGCTTGTTCTGTAAAAGCGATGGTTTGAATTAAAAAACAAACAGTTCTCGCCGTAAATATGGCCTATGTTGCCGACACGGCGTAAAGCAACCACCTGATATGACCTTAGATGTTGCAAGGACGTAAAACTCCGACAATCAACCAATATCACTCACTGCCCGCTAAATTGTTTATGCCTTGCATGCCACCCCATTACATCATTTGAAAATGTGCAGACCTGGCATTCTAGGCGCATAGGTCACCTATCCTATATCATTTAATTGGTATAGGAAGCACGTTTGTCAGTGCCGCCTCTAATACTAAATCATTAACGTGATTTTTGTCTGCGTATGCAAAATCGTTAGAAAAAAAAAATTAAACAAAATTAAAGTTTTTAAAAAAAAAAGAAGAAAGAAACCTGAATCCAGTAATGGTTGTGTAACATTCAAATTTCCAATCAGACTGATTCTCTACCTGATGTGCCTGATAATATCAATTTGACAACTTGTGCTAGCCTTAACCCCCGCCCTACCCCCACGTCCCTGATTCTAATTCCGTCCATCAATATTTTCCCTGGTGCTCGTTCCCATGACAATGACCATGGAATGACAATATCGATGGCCGAATGAGTTGAGCGTCCGCCTCCCGTTCTGGTAGGTCGTAGGATTCGAACATGTGCGTTCGAACCCTGGCCGGGTCAAACCGAAGACATAAAAATTGATTCTTGTCGCTACCTAGTCTGGCGCTCGGCATTACTAGGATAGGATGAGGAGCGGTGGAATGAGGAAGACCAATTGTCTGCGATTGAAATTTCCCCTTCTTAATCAACTAATTTACACACACACAAAAAGATCGCATCTCCACTGACCAGGTTTAGTAACACATCGCCGACTGCTTATATTTTATGGGGTGGGTGATTTATCTATGCATTTGGTTGCTGCACGTTATTTTTGCCATACTGCATATGTGTGCAATTAAAAGTAAAAGAAAATGGAGTTTCCGCAAATTTCATAATATATGCGCTGAGCGAAATGGCCTAATCCGTATGAATGCTGGCTGGCTTCCCGTGCGGGAAGTCATGGGTTCGAACCCTGCTCAAGTCATACCAATGACGTTCAAAATTGATACTTGTCGCATCCTAGTCTGGTGCTCGGCATTGCTAGGATGGGTGAAGGACTGGTTTGTTTAGTATCAGGATAATGTGACTTAGTGGGATATTGAGTCATTGTGCCATTGACCTAGTGTCATTGGGCCAGCACTATAAAGTTGCCAAGAGTGTTTACTGTCACAAGTCGGTACCAATCCTATGACTTTAGATGTAGTCAGGATGTAAAACCCCAACAAACAAACGAACCCATGCTAGAAGTCGTGGGTTCTAACCCCAGTGGAGTCAAACAGATGATATGCAAAATTGATACTTGTCACAACCTAAGCAAAGACCCTATAACACTAAGACAGCTCACTCAGCCTGTACTGTGTCATCAAAATGATTAAACCCACCACCTGGTGCACTGGCTGTTCTCTTGATTAGACAGTTGCTATATTATATGTATAAATGTGAAAGGTGTGTGATGATGGCGATGCTGATGATGATGTGTATTTGTTCATAGCAATTTCATATTGATGTGTATTCATACTTACCTATATCATGTATAATATAAGTGTATGTGTTTACATTTGAAACACCAACCAGCAGCCGGGCTGATCAAACCCACCACAAGGTGGCACTGCGAAATTTACATTACCATGGGAGAGATAGGGAGGGAGCTGTCTTAGTGTTATAGGGTCTTTGACCTAACCTAGTGCTTGGCATTTTTTTTCTTGAAGATTTATACTGCCTATCATGGATAAGTCTGAATAGACTTGTTTTCACCATTAGACAGTTTGTCGATAGAAAGCCTGAGCCTACACTTTTACCGACCCAAGTGATTTTTAACCTCCCACACCACATAGACATGGTAGGAGAGCAACCGGCCTTTGATGAAGCTGTAAGTTATAGACAGCGGTGGAAATCCAAATTGGCAGAGGTGGGGCCATGGGGAATCGAACCACCAACCTTCAGATTAGGAGTCCGACCTAGACAAAAGTCAGACACTCTTACCACTCTGCCACAGAGAATACCGCATTAATAGGATACTGGTTTTTCCAGTATTAGGATAATGTGCCTGAGTGGGATATCGGGTTGTGGTGCCAGCAGGCCGGGCATCCCATTGGGGCAGCACTATAAGGTTGCCATGAGTGCGTACTGTCATAAGTCAGTACCCGTCCTGATATGACCTTAGATGTTGTTAGGACGTAAAACAACAAACAGACATGTCCAGCTGTAGGCATGTTCCCACTTGCATTAAGGCCTGAAGCCATCTCCCCCCCCCCCCCCTCCTCCCCATCACAACACACTGCAGGTAATGTCAGGAGACACACTTGCATGATTATATCCCCCACCCCTACAAGTTCCTGAGGAGGACGGGGGGGTCATGACCTTTTGCCCACCTTCTTCCGGTGTTTTGATTGGTGGCGCACTAGGATCGCCGTGCCGCCCTTTAATCTAATGAATGGCTTCTATAAACTGGACGCCGCGTCTAGAGAATTCCCGGATGAGGGACTGGGCGCGGTGGCCTAATGGGTAGAGCACGGGCCTCGCGTGAGGAAGGGTGGGAGTTTGGTTCCCGGTCGAGTCAAACCAATGACTTATAAACTTGATACAAGAAGTTAGTTATAAAATTGATAATTGATACTAGGATGCTTCCTAGCTTGGTACTCGGCATTAATAGGATAGGGCAAGGACTGGATAGCTCAGTGTCACGATAATGTGACTGAATGGGATATCGGTCATGGTGCCGGCAGCCTGATTTCCCAGTGGGGCAGCACTATAAAGTCGCCATGAGTGCGCACTGTCACAAGTCGGTACCCGTCCTGATATTACCTTAGATGTTGCCAGGACGTAAAACTCCAACGACCAACCAACCCGGATGAGGGCGCTTCTTGATCTCACTGCACTCTGGGAAATGGTCGCCATGGTGGATTTAATGTATATTCCAAAGGTTTGATCCATTTGTGTCTATTAAATGTTACTCTCCACTCACGCATTTATCCTCGCCGTGAATATGGCCTATGCTGCCGACAGGGCGTAAAGAAACCACCAATCAATCAATCAAACTTATGCACAGTATCCGGATAATGTGACTATGTGGGATGTCGTGTCATGGTGCCAGTGGCCTGGTCTCTCAGTGGGGTAGCAGTGTAAAGTCGCCATGAGTGCGCACTGTCACAACTTGGTTTCCTGTCTTGATATGACCTTGCATGTTGATAGGACATAAAACAACATCCAACCAATTATATGAATACTTTAATTAACGCCGCATAGCCCGGTGGAAGCATAACATTTTCGAAACCAAAACACTCATCTAGATTTGAGCCTACATATCCAACGACGGCTGTAGGCATTTGATGCTAAATCAATCTAAAGCAGGGATGAAAGATCTCCGCCATTTCGCGGATTTCCACAGTTTTTTATATTTACCGATTAACGTTAAACAAAATGGCAGGGAATCAGGATGTATTTGGCAGCAATTAGTTAGTTCGAATTCCGTTCTTATATGACCATAGATGTTCCTAGAACATAACACCCAAACAAGAGTTGGGTATGGATGATAATACAGTCACAACAAGGATAGTTGAAACCTGGGCCGCATTCAGGGTCCGTCTCGGAGGTGCCACGGAGACGTCTCGGTGATGCTTTTTGGCCTATTTGCCTTCAGGGTGCGTCTCGGCGACGTTTCGGAGGCACCTCCCTTTTCAGACTGGAGATGAAAAGCGCCTCAAAAATGGCCGCCGTATTCAGTGGTTTCAGCCAATCACAGCGCAGCTTTTCCTTTTTCGAGACAACAAACTGCCTTTGCAGTTCAGACTAGCGTGATGTCACGGCCATCTCCGAGGCGCCTCCGAGACAGACTCTGAACGCGGCCCAGACTTCAGATCTTTTCCGAGATTCGCTGAGTGCTAATACTATTTGCGGAAATCCGTGTTTTCGCGGAAATTCGCAACGCGTTTCCGCGTTTTTTTCCCCGAAGACCACTTTCATCCCTGCTAAAGGAACATGCTACTGTTGAATCCTATGTTCTCAGAAGTTGTACGTGTATGGCAAGATTAATTTGGCCTGCTTTCAATTCAAATATCTCCAGACAAAGTTAGACATTTTGAATAAAAGTTACTTCAAACTTAAAGTCAAGTAAATTATAACGATCAATCTAATTTATTTTTTAGAACAGAGACAGAAACTCAAGATCATAGGAATATGTAACCTTCATAGCGTCGTCAAATTAAATAGTCAATCTGCTCAGATTTGAGGGTTTACATTTTTGTCTTGTTTATAACAAATAGCTATTAACAAGTCCAAAGCTATTTTGAAATGCACATAATTAATTTAGTGCAAGAGGCCTCCCCTACCTAGTCTTCACATTTTCTCCTCTCTTCCCCCTCGCTTTCTCGCTCTCTCACTCTCTCCCCTCTCACACCTATCTCACCTCTCCCCTTTCTCCCCTGTCCTCTTTCTTCCCTCCGCTATCTCCACACTCCTGTCCTCTCTCCTCTCTCTCCTCCCTCTTCTCTCTTCTCTCACTCCTTTCTCGCCCCTCTATTTCCCACTCTCTCCATCTCTCTCCATCTCTCTCCCCCTCTCCCCCTCTCTCCCCCTCTCTCCCCCTCTCTCTCCCCCTCTCTCTCCCCCCTCCTCTCTCCCTCTCCCCTCCCCCCTCTCCCCTCCCCTCTCTTCCCCCTCTCTCTCCCTCCCTCCTCTCCCCTCTCTCACCCCCCCTCTCTCCCCCCTCTCCTCCCCCCCTCTCTCTCCTTACCTCTCTCCCTCTCTCTCCCTCTCATCCCCTCTCTCTCCCTCTCATCCCCTCTCTCCCCCTCTCTCCTCCCTCTCTGATTTGTCCCTCTCTCCCTTCCAACCTCCTCCTCTGGTCCCTCTCCTTCTTCTATGTCCTCTTTCCTCTCATCTCTCTCCTCTTTCTCGCATCTCCCTTTGACTCTGACTCTCTTTTGTCTCTCCCTCTCTCTGCCTTGCTAATGGCCCGGTCACATACACGTTAGTGAACGTAGTTGAACGTAGTGGAGGCTAACATAGTTGAACATAGTGCAATGTACCGGCATCTGTACTTCTCCCTGATGATAACGTGATAATAACTTATGTGGGCTGTGAGTTCCAATTTAAGCTTTGGACAAAAGAGCACTACCTTTGAGAGAGACCTAGCCTCCATGATGATAACATACTCTAGCATACTCTAGCACACTGTAGTGTACTCTAGCGTACTCTAGTGTATCCGAGCATACTTTTGACCCATACAAAACCTTGGCCATTCTGCCGTGGTCACATAGCTGTGAGTGGACAAAGTTGAACGTAGTTGAACGTAGTGGAGGGTAATGTAGTTGAACGTAGTTGAATGTAGTTGGACGAACTGGGATTCGTACTGTAGCGTACCTGGATCCGTACCGTAACGTATTTATTCGTACCCTTAGGTGGGTCATCAACCAAAACCTGCCATACCTTAACGTATTTGAACGTAGTGACAGCACGTTTCACCCACGTTATTCTAACTATGTTCAACTACGTTCACTAACATGTATCTGACCGGGGCTTTGCAGTTCAAATGGTTGTCCTGAGAACTCTCCTGCCTATATCAGTACCCGCTAATGTTCTCTTTCTTCCTCCTTTTCCAGGAGAGCGAGAGTTCCTTGAAGCACAAGACTGAGCTGGTCTCCAAGCTGGAAGACAAGACGAACCAAATGGCGCTGACCATTAAGGAGTTGGAAAGCAGGTCAGTGCGCAACCAGCTGTGAAGATGCAATCAATATATTTTATAAAAGGCTTACAAAGCTCTATTTAGGCGGAAGTATTTAAACCCTAATGTTTTTGAATGGAAATCGTAAAAGTGATACATTGAATACTCGAATATTTCGTGAATTGAATATTTTGCAAGCGGCGTCAATTTGATGTGACACTTTCAGAACTTTAACATCCCGATATAACGTTTCAGTTAAAAAACATCTTATTATTGTTTATGGATGGAATTAAATCTATTGGGGCAAAACAGAGTTTCTTGGCAGCAGTATGTCCGAATCTAATCTCATCTAATTTAATCTAATATTGGTATGTACTTATTGCAATAATATCTGATCTAATATTAACGCCTATTTAGACTGTTCCATGCCATGTTATTTTTAGTTTGCAAAAGCATTTATAATTACAATACCCATGTTAATAGGAACTATCCAATTTAATAAGATGTAATAATTAAAATGCACAAGCATAGAGTATTTTAGTTTGTGGATACAGTATCTTCTCAATATACAGCACTACTTAAGGGTCGGTCAAATATTACGTAATGCTATTTTTGTCAAAAATTAGACCCTCGCCCTTTAACGCTCCGTAACCATAGACCATGTTTTTAAAAATTATTTGTGATATATATTTGTTTACTTTATTATTTTGTCAAAAATGTAGTTTATTTGAATAATTCCTTTTGTCAGCGCCAGAGCACTGGTCTTCCAGCCGTTAAAGTACAATTTGTTGGTACATAGATGAAACTATCAGTTGCAATAATAACCATATGCAAATCCTGTTTGATAATGAAAGTATTATACATAATATAAATGAACTATTGGCTGTAATTGTAACTGTATGCAATTCCATACAAGCCACATTCGCTTGGACCTACACCCCTCTCCACCCCCCTAAGTGTTACGTAATAATTGAATGGTCCCTTAATGCCCTTAGTGATGATTATGCACTCATGACCCACTGCCTGTTGTTTCCTTCTCACCTTGCTCCTTGATGTTGGAAGGATCTTTAGTCTGATACCCTTCAGTCCCCTCCCTGCCTCCCTCCCTCCCTCCCTCCCTCCCTCCCTCCCTCCCTCCCTCCCTCCCTCCCTCACTCCCCCACTACCCCCCCCCCCCCACCTCAACACACACTCCGCCCTACTATGCAGGAAGATCTTGGCAGCACCCAGATAAAAGATTCCTCCCCGTACTTGCAGTGGGGGTGAATGACGACATAGTCTAAATACAGGCGAAACTTACTTTAGCATGGAACAGGAAGTGGAATTCCTGATTCCAGTATCAAATGGCTACTTATATCGGCACAGATTTGGTGAAATGGGAGAGAATGCAAAAAAACAAAAAAAAACACACAAGATGG
The DNA here is from genome assembly GCA_030323885.1 of Branchipolynoe longqiensis. NCBI lineage: Eukaryota > Metazoa > Annelida > Polychaeta > Phyllodocida > Polynoidae > Branchipolynoe > Branchipolynoe longqiensis. Next base: position 43,833,689 of record CM059192.1, read on the forward strand.
CGACGATGTAATACTGCCCATTTCACTTTTAAAGTTAATTAACCTAGATGTTTTATTATATTTTTTCAACTCAAAAGTACCGGTTAATACGAAGATACATGTAAAGAATATATTTTGCTTCTTTAATTAAGAATGTATGTGCAATTGTGTCCCAGACTGCTAACCCTACAGTGCATGCACCGCTACGATGTAGTCCTGCCCGGACTTCCGTCTAGTCTTTGTCGTCGAAAATAGTCGCCATCATTGTACAGTATAACCTAACTTGTCTCCTTCATATAATTAATACATTCTTAAAAAAACCACAATAAAATCTGTAAATGGCTGACTATTATGTTTTAATTGAAAATGGATTGTAACCTAAATTGTCTCTTTATATAATTAATACATTCTTTAAAAAAGACCCCCAAAAACCGGTAGTGGCTGACTATTTTGTTTTAATTGGAAAAGTGCCATCACTGTACAGTATCACCTGAAATTGTCTCCTTTATATAATTAATACCTTTTGTTGAAAGTTGAAAAACACAGAGTATTGAGGGACTGTATTTTGTTTAAAGCAAAAATAGTCTCCATCACTGTACAGTATGACATAACTCTCCTCCTTTATATAAGGCCAAGTAAAAAAAAGAATTGGTGATCGTCCCCGCCCGTACCTGAAAAATCGCCCGCCCCTGATCTTTTTATTAAAATTTTTTTAAAGCCCAGGAATTTGAATCCCGCGACCTAACTGGAGGCGGACGCTCAACTCATTCGGCCATCGCGTCTGGTTACGTATTACATCTATGTCATATGCCAGAAAAATAAAAACCTCCCATCCGACCCTGATTTCTATGATCAAAAGGACGATTACCAACTTTAAAAAAGATTTGGCCTAATTTTTCTTTTTTTTTAAAACAAAAATAACACAAAGCCCAGTGTTAGGAGACTGTTTCATACAGATAATATCCGTCACTGCACATAATGACCTAGCTTCCCAGTTGCACCAAATTCCCAATACATGTTAAATGCAGTTGTGAAAAAACACGCCACAAAAATAAAACCCCAAAATAAGGATCAACAGTGGATCATGGGTGCACGTCCATAATCATAAAAGACTGGATTAGATTTTGTTGTTGGAAATTAAGTTAAACTAACTGACTTTGCGTGATGATTCATAATGTCTCAACTGCTCGATGTGTCCAAGTGCAGTTGCAACACCTACTAGAGGCATTTTGGTTTTCAACTTTAATGTAAACCGGAAGTTGGAAACTTAAGTGTGTCACAGCCGCCCCTGGACCTTCTCCACTCTCCCCGTCTCCCCTCCTCCCCTCTCCCTCTCTACCCCTCCGCCCCCAGTCTCCTACCAGGCGTGATGGCCAAACCAAACCAATGACTTACAAAATTGATGCTTGTCGCTTTCTAGCTTGGCACTTGGCATTAATAGGATAGGACAAGGACTGGTTGGGTCAGTGTCAGGATAATGTGACTGAGTGGGATATCGGGTCATGGTGCTGGTGGCCTGATTTCCCAGTGGGGCAGCACTATAAAGGCACCTTGAGTGTGCACTGTCACAAGTTGGTGCCCATCATGATATGACAATAAATGTTGCCAGGACTTAAACCCCCAACTATCAACCAACTCCACTCTCCACCCCTGCACTCTCCCCCCACCCCCATCCACACACTCTCCAGTCGCAGACTGCATGGTTGCCTAGCCACCTGGTAGAGTTCTATACCTTTAATTCACAAAAGTGACAACGAGAAAAGCAGGTCAACGAACCAGCGTTTATTTGACTAATAGAATCTGCAAGTGTTGAAAATGGCTGCTCAAGTGGGGGGAGGGGAGGGGGGTAAAATACATAATAGACCAGATGCCTCTGTGCATGTCACAATTGGCGAGCCCTGGGCCGTGTTCAGGGTCCGTCTCGGAGGTGCCTCGGAGATTGCCATGACGTCATGCTAGTCTGAATGGCAAAAGCAGTTTGTTGTGTCAAAAATGGCCACCCCCATAGCCGGTGGCCATTTGCAATGGAAAAGCTGCACTGTGATTGGCTGAAACCACTGAATATGGAGGCCATTTTTTAGGCGCTTTTCATCTCCAGTCTGAAAAGGGAGGCGTCTCCGAGACGTCGCCGAGACGCACCCTGAACGCAAATAGGCCAAAAAGCATCGTGGAGACGACTCCGCGGTGCCTCCGAGACAGACTCTGAACGTGGCCCTGATGAGCTGGGGGTCAATGCCTTATGGACATCGATATGTGTTTGGTTTCTGGACGCGCATTGAAAGCACTATAAACGTCATTTCTTTGAGATTTGATCATTTATTCTCCACTACTCAGCTGTTTACGGTTGCTTTTTCTGGTAAACCGACATTTCTGTATCCTTCAGCTTTTTTGGGAGTTAAAAAGGAGTTGGTAAATGGTGTCATTCTTTGGTTTTATTGTACAATGCCTTAGAATAGCTCCTGATAGTGAGGACACTTTATGGTATTTATTATCGTTATTATTGTTATTGTTATCGTTATCACATTTATTATTATCATTAATATCGTTGTTATTGTAATCGTTATATTTATTATTATTATTATTATTATCGTTTTTATTGTTATCGTTATCATCTTTATTATTATCGTTGTTTTTGTTATTATTATTGTTACCATCGTTATCATCTTTATTTTTATTGTTATTATTATTATTGATATTACTATTATTTTTATTATCGTTGTATTTTGGTGTAGTATTTCCATTTGTTTAGCATATTAACGCAGCCAGTCTTTGCAATATCATCAAAAGTCTTTTCTTTTTAAGTAGAATAAATCTTATACAGCAATTAGGCTTGGTTTATTTCCTGTATTGAGTGATTGATCTATTGATGGGGTGTGAAAGTTCAATTAATGAACAGATGGGTTTGTGCTGTTCAAGCAAATTGTCATGCTCCTTTCATTTAATTTCATCTTTTGTCTTGTCCGTTTCGGTGAATATTTACTGATTGGGCCATATATTTATGCATGTTGAATAAATTAATACACCATGATGTTTTGTTGTGTAGAAAACCCATTTTAATTTGTTTGCCTTTGGGGTGCGTGTTTGTGTGGGGTTTGAGTGCCGTTTACCTTTCTGGTTGTGTTTGTTCGATAACTGCTGACTGGTCAACGGGTCTAGTTGGTCAGCGTTCCACTATCGGGCCTGCTCAGTGGACCCATTTGCAGTTTGGGCTATTTTCCCTTACAACCAGTGGTCCACAGCTGGTTCATCAAAGGATGTGGCATGTGCTGTCCTGTCTGTGGGAAAATGCATATAAAAGACCCCTTGCTGCTTATCGGAATGAGTAGTCTATGTGGCGGTAGCGGGTTTCCTACAAAGAAATATGTGAGAGTGATCGTATGTTTGACGTCCTATAGCCAATCATATGAAAATCAATGTAAACTAGAGGTGTCGTTAAATAAAGCACGCTTTTTTTTTACCCCACTATCGGCGGTCGTCTTGTCGGCTGGTCGACCGACCATGGGACTGACTTTAAATGGTCCATTTAGGGAGGTGGTCAGCTTAGGGAGTTCATTTTTATCATTACAATGGTATTGTATGGGCAATCGTTTGGGATCCTAATAAAGCAATTGATATAGGGGAGAGTTTGATCTGTAGTGGTGGTCGGTTAAAGTGGTTTTACTGTAGATGATTTCCACCACCAACCCACCCTCTGATGGCAGAGGAGAGAACTAATGTTGTCAGTAGCCGGTAAACCATGCAGTGTGTTCTGTGGAAAGGTCTTATAAAAGATTTCCACTACCAAACTTGCCCTCTGACGGGTGTGAAAAGAACTAATATAAATGGCAGTTTACAGGGCAGCGTGCTCTGTGAAGAGTTGTCTTATCAACGATTTCCATTATCAACCCGCCCTCTGATGGCAAGAACTAATGTTGTGGGGGGCAGCTCACTCTGCAGCATACTCTATCGTCAAGATCCTAAAAAGGATTTCCACCACCAACCTGCCATCTGATGGCAGTGGAAAGAACTAATGTTGGTAGTCGCTCGCTGTGCAGTGTGTTCTGTGGAAAGGTCTTATAAAGCATTTCCATCACAAACCAGCCCCCTGGTGCAGAGATGAAAGCGGGATTTCTTATATTCACTGATTAACATTAAACAAAATTCGAAAAGATGGGATGTATATGACAACAGTTGGGTGGTTCGAATCGCGTTCTTATATGACCTTAGATGTAGTTAGAACATAAAACCTAAGCAAGAACCTGTTAGATATGGGCGATAATGCAATCACAACAAGGCTAGTTGGACCTGACTTCCGTTATTTTTCCGTGATTCCCTGACACTGCTAAACCTATGGGAGAATATCAGCATTTCCACTTTTTTTCCCGAAGACCACTTTCATTCCTGCTGGTGGCAGTAACAAGAACTAATATATGTGGCAGTTCGCAGGGCAGCAGGCTCTGTGGTAAAGATCTTATGAGGATTTCCACCACCAACCCGCCATCTGATGGCAGTGGAATGAACTAATATTGTTGGTAGCCGCTCACTGTGTGGTGTGTTATGTGGAAAGGTCTTCTAAAATATTGACACCATCAAACCTGCCCTCTGATGGTAGTGACAAGAACTAATAATATATGTGGCAGTTCACAGTGCAGCAGGCTCTGTGGTAAAAATCTTAGGAGGATTTCCAGCACCAACCCACCCTCTGACAGCAGTGCGAAGAGCTAATGCGGTTAGCAGCTCACAGTGGATGCTCTTTAGAAATTATCTAGTGTTCAAACTATTGCTAGTCTTACCACTGTGGAAGCCTACACGCTAGTCAGAGCTGCAAGCCACATTTTGTTGGTATCCTTCCAGAATCAGATTGAGGCCAAGACGCAGTGTGGATAGTTACAATCTGGTCCGTCCCGCCATGTTTGAAGTGTGAAGTATGAGCAGTGTCTATTGGTGTGCTTTTATGGATACAGTAAAACTTCTCTAGCCGACCAATCGCTTTATTTGGGTCCCAAACGATCGCCCAGACAATACTATTGTAACAATAACCCGAACACCTCCCTAAATGGACCATTTAAAGTCGATCACATGGCCGGTCGATTTAGAGTGGTTTTACTGTATACATTTTGTGTTGCATGGCATGTCTACGACTTGAGTTGCAGCATTTTTCTCGACATGTGCAACCGGTTTGTGGTGCACGAAGGAAAGTAAATTAGTAAATTGGAAACTGCCACAGTTCAATATGCGCTGGGAGATTTGTGATTTGAATGGGAGAGGAGTAGCATCTGCTACCTGATTCTTCCAATATTCATCAATTATACTAATTTGTTTGTTCCAAGTTTCGCTGGTCCATTAGGAAGGAATGCAGTTGTGAAAAAACGCCACAAACCCCCACCCCCCGCAAAAAAAAACAACCCAAACCACCAAACCAAACAAGGATCAACAGTGAATCATGGGTGCATATCCGTAATCATAAAACACTGGATTTAATTTTGTCAAAAATTAAGCGAATCCAGCTGGCTTTGTGTGATGATTCATAATGTCTCGACTGTCCGATGTGTCTAAGTACAGTTGCAACACCTACTAGAGGCATTTTGGTTTCCAGCTTCAGCTTACACACCGGAAGGTGGGATGTGATACTCCTCCCAGCTCTATCCTTCACTGTAGTCCCTGGTTGTTTGGGTTTGGGGAATCCAATGTAGTGATTTTGTTTTAGCTTCCGTGAAACAGGTGATGGGAACAAATCACTTATGGGGAAACACCATTTCGGTTTTGTTGTTTTTCCAGCATGGTAATGACAAGTTACCAGAAGCGATTGTTACGGTGCTCTTCCCCCCACCCCCCCACCCCCCACCCCCCCAATCCCCCTCTCCCTGTTTGAGACTAGATTGATACTACGCATTGCCTTCATGCATCCTGGTCGAGTCAAACCAATGACTTTAAAATTTATACTTGTCACTGCCTAGCCAGGTGCTCAGCATTATTATGATAGGGCAAGGACTGGTTGGCTCAGTGTCAGGATAATGTGATTGAGTGGGATATCAGGTCATGGTGCTGGTGGCCTGGTTTCCTAGTGGGACAGCACTATAAAGTCAACATGAGTGTGCACTGTCACAAGTCAGTACCCATCCTGATGAGACCTTAGATGTTGCTAGGATGTAAAACAACAACAAACAAACAAACCTGTGTGCATCAATAACCAGGGCGTGTAAGAGGCTAGTTGCTGGAACTAGTTCGGTGTGACTTGGCTTTTCTCTGAATGACCTTATATGGGTTGGACTTAATGAAATCACAGACAGATAAGCTGTGACATGGGGCCGATACAGAGATGGAGAGAGTTTATCCTGGTCTCCAAAGTTTATGTTGATTTCTGGGGTTTATGCTGATTTCTGGGGTTTATACTGGCTTGTGGAGCTTACACTGTTCTCCGGGGTTATTACTGGTCTCTAGAGTTTATACTAGTCGCTGCTAAAAAGTTTATTCTGGTCTTCGGTATTTATCCTGGTCTTCGGTTTTATCCTAAAACCCAGGATTTTTTTTTTTATCATGTACCGGGTTTATCCTGGTGCCTGAGAGTTATGCTAGTGCTTGGGTTTTAGCCTGGTCTCTGGGGTTTTTCCTGATCTCCGGGGCTTCTCCTGATCTCCAGGGCTTCTCCTGGTCTCCGGGGCTTCTGGTCTCCGGGGCTTCTTCTGGTCTATGGGGCTTCTCCCGGTCTCCGGGGATTCTGATCTCCAAGGTCTTGATCCTGGTACCTGGGTGTTCTCCTGGTCTATGGAATTTGCCCTAATCTTCAGGATTTAATCTGGTCTCCCGGATTTCTCCGGGTATTCGCAGGTTTCTCCTGGTCCCCAGTGTTTATTCTGGTTCTGATGGGTTATCCTGGTACCCGGGGTTTTGTTCTAGTGCTCAGGGTTATCCCAATCTCTTGGATTTACCCCAATACCTGCGATACCTCTTCCTATGCCTAAGGGTGTCACCTGGTCCCCAGTAGTTACCCTAATGCGTAAGGTTTGCCCCAATCTCTTAGAGTTATCCTAATACCCGGGTTTGATCTAGTGTCTGAGCGTCTATCCTGGCCCCCAATAGTTACCCTAATGCCCAGGTTTGATCCTAATCCTTTGGATTTATTCGGAACCCAGGGCTTCGGTCTGGTGCCTGAGCATCTATCCTGGTCCCCGCTGCTTCTCCTGGCGCATATGCTGCAACCTTGTGCTGTGTGGCGTTGCGTTGCTTGCCAGCCTCCAGGGATGAAAGATCTCCGCAATTTCGTGGATTTCTGCGATTTTTAATATTCACCGATTAACTTCACAAAATGCCAATATATATGACAATTGATTAGTTCAAACCCCATTCTTATATGACCTTTGATGTTGCTAGAATATAAAACACCAAAAGAACAGTTGAAACCTGACTTGGGGCATTTTCCCCACGATTCTCTGACAGTGCTAATCCTATGGGGAAATATCCATGTTTTTGTGGGAATTCGCCGTCGGTGTAATAACCACAGCTTGGTTCTGCCGGAACCCACTAGATGGCACCAAGGTGTCAGTCGGATTTCCATGATTTTTTTTGCTGGATACCACTTTCATCCCTGAGCCCCCTCCGCCCCCCCCCCCCCCCCCCCCCCCCCCCCCCACGCATGTCGCTGTATGTCTAGTCTCCACTCGCCTTCTGTTGGTTGGTGATTAATTTGGTGCTGGTTGTTCTCTTCTTAATTTGCATGGGTCGCGATCCGCACACGGCACCCCCCAACGTACAACAAAAAACACAAAACCGAAAACCCTGTAAACCCTCAGAATAAAACACGGCCTCCAAGAGAAGCAGGCGGTGGAGGAGACGGCGCGCAAACTGGGCCAGCACCTGGCAGACAAGGACGCCAAGAGGTAAGCGGGCACGCCGTCAAGGTCACCATGTCACCTTTCTTACCACCCAATGCCCTCCCTCACCCCACTGCGTACCCCTCCTCCCTCACCCCCTGTCTAATCCTCCTCCCTCACCCCCTCCCCTCCATGCCCTCCATCCTGCATCACAACCGGATGTTCTGTGTGCGCCTGGTAAGAAGCCTTATTAGGCTACTCTATGCTAACTCAAACCTCCCAATCCTGACATGTCACCATTACATTACATTACATTACATTACATTACATTACCTCTAGACATTGAAACACAAAATGAGTGGAATTGAAAATATGAATTTAAAGGGTCCCTACTTGAGTCTCTCTCTCTCTCTCTCTCTCTCCCTCTCTCCCTCTCTCTTGCTCGCTCTCTCTCTCTCTCTTTCATAAGTGTGTAATTTTCCCTGATAATTACAGTAATTCTCACACTGTCTCTCTCTTTCTCTTTCTCTTTTCTCCCGCTTCCCTCCCTTTCCCTCCCTCTCTTTCTTATTCGATTGATCCATCCATCGACCCCCTCTTCCGTCCTTTCTATCCTCTCTCCCGCTCCTTCTCCCCATCCCTCTTTCGTTCCTCCTCCCCCATCCCTCCACCCCCAGCCCCCCCTTTTACCTCTCTCCTCAATCCTCCCTCTCTTTAATGAATAAACGATTTTCTAAAAGTTAAAATGGTGAATAACAATTTCCTGTCCTCCAAACCATGAATAGAGCTTCCACCAGGGCCTGTTCATAGATCCACTACTGTTCTCCCTACTACTAGCTCCCTGTACACTAACTGATAAGGCACCACACCAGGGTTGTGCCCCCCCGCCCCCCCTGGATAAAACCTGTTTCTTCCTGGACAGTGGAAAAAACCAGGATTAAACCAGTTTTTTTTCTCTTCAGTTGAAACCATTTTTCCATCACCCTTTTTTCTACACTTGTTACATCCATAAATACATAGCCTACTACATACAAATAAACTAAACATAGAACTGTTAGGAATAGTTTATTCAACACATAAAACTAAATAACGTAAAACCTAACCCACTGCATTGTAGGTTCACACCTGCTGGAGGTGGCCAGATGGGGTGGGGGATGGGGGTGTAGCACTTCCCCCTGCCTTGGAGTTCCACACTACAGAAGAACCATTTTTAATTACCAGCATATATAATAACTTATATGTTTGTTCTTGATAGATGTGACGTATAAGCATTATGCGAGTATAAAGACATGGAAGGGAATTCCATGTTATTTTCCTGTATGTACTGATTAGGTGCCTTACTCTATGTATGACTCCTTCCCTCATGTGAGGCACGAACCTGAACCGGGACGCTCTACTGTGTCATTCGCGCCCAAGAATTCCCCCCCCCCCTCCCACTATAAATGTTTTTTTCCATTTGTTTCGCTTTGAGTGGACAAAACCTGTTTTTTTCCCAGGTGTTTTTGTCCAAGTTTCCCCCTCCCCGGTTTTTTATCCCCCACCTGGTGGGAAATACTGTTCAGCACTGCACTACACCTATCCTGACCTTTGTGATGTGTGCTTTTATAACTCCCCCAGTTTTTCTGCATTTATGCCATTGTTTGTAAGCTTATACCGTGTTTGTTTTCGCATTGTCCTATGTTTGCGTGATATGTGTTCTTTCATGTTGATATTTTGTGTGCGCTAACAACCCCTTCCCCTGGAATATTGCCTCTTGTTTGTAAATACATATATGTAAGTGGTTTACGCTGGTTCTGAATAACTATGTTATTATATGTAACGAGATTTAATGAACCGAGTAGGAAATAAATGCCGACATTTTTATTACTGCTCTGTTTTTGGGGGAGGATTCAGCAAGTTGTCACTGACTGTTATATATGGAAAGAGAATGGGAAAAAGAAAATGGAGTTTGGGAGGAAACGAAAGCGTGAAACTTGTACATTTACAAACAAGAATTGACTTCAAAACCTGGAAAGCGTATTGACTGGATATCACATCACATGGCTTCTTAGTGTGATATTACTGGATGCCCGGCCATGTTTGGGACACCAGATAATATGACAAAACTCTCCCCGTCATTATCTCTTATCTGTCAGCTCATTTAACCAATATGAAGGAAGAATGAAGACAAGTCACTCAGATAAACAGTGGGGAAGTTGTGCTTTATTAACACCGACTTCTGTCCACCTACCAGTGACCTACCATCCACTCCCCTTACCTTCTAGCCACACAAGATATCATTACCTCTTTAGCCTGTATAGAAAGCAGTGTACACAGCCCATGGGACAGGAGTCCTATGGCTGTGTTACACTCAATTGGAATATATGAATTTAGCCAGCATCAGACAGAGTGTCTGGGGTTCCTGCTCAAGAGTATGTGTGTCTCACTCAAGAGCCAGGAGTAGAGTGATCTCTCTCCAGGGGGTCTGGAGCAGAGCCTAGAAAATATGATCTTGGTTTGAGGCTAGTGTGGTCAGAGAGCCAATGGGAAGTGGGTGACTGGGCAGTCCTCAGCCAGCCAATCAGGCACCTCCACAGTCGGGTGGGTGGCACCCCCCCAGTAGGGGTGGCTGTCACTCAACCAAGCTGCAGGTGGTGCCCTGTGTGTATATGCAGATTAGGCTGGTGGGCCCACCCAGTGGTCATGTAGGGACAGGTAGCTGCAAACAGTTACAATAGATCTCTGTTAAAATGGTCTCTTCTCCAATTGCACTCTTTATGAATGCATTGAGAAGTATTTCAACACTCATGTACTGTCTCTTATTTAGGAACATCTCTTCATTAATCTTAGGCATCATGTATGAACATATATTTCACATAGCTTATGTCATGTCATAATGGGAGTGGGATATTATTACTTTTAGTTTACATAACATCGTCCACACTCCATCACCCAAGAATAATAATGCTGTCTACCAATATACAATTCTAAACCGAAAATCCGTATATTTTTACATTAGGTTGTTGTGTCAACTGTCCTCCTCCTCCTCCTCCTCCTCCTCCTCCTCCTCCTCCTCCTCCTCCTCCTCCTCTCCTCCTCCTCTCCTCCTCCTCCCTCTCCTCCTTCCTCCTCCTCCTCCTCCTCCTCCTCCTCCTACTCCTCCTCCTCCTCTCCCCCCCCTCCTCCTCCCTCCTCCTCCTCCTCCTCCTCCTCCTCCTCCTCCTCCTCCTTCACTCCTCCTCACCTCCTCCTCCTCCCACCTCCTTCTCCTCCTTCCCTCCTCCCCCTCCTCCTTCCTCCTCCTCCTCCTCCTCTCCTCCCCTCCTCCCCCCTTCCTCCTCCTCCTCCCCTCCCCCCCTCTCTCCTCCTCCTCCTCCTCCACCCCCCTCCCTCCTCCTCCCCCCCCCTCCTCCTCCTCCACTCCTCTCCTCCTCCTCCTCCCCCTCCTCCCCCTCCTCCTCTCCTCCTCCACCACCTCCTTCTCCCCTCATCCTCCCCTCGGCTCCTCCTCCTCCCCCTCCACCTCCACTACGCCTCCTTCCCCCCATCCTCCTCCCCCCCCCCCCCCCCTCCACTCTTCCTCCACCTCCACCTCCTCATCTTCCTCCTCCACCATACATCTCCTCTACTCCACCTCCCCTCCTCCTCCACCACTTCCCCCTCCCCTCCTCCTCCACCACCCTCCTCCACTACCTCCACCTCCTCCTCCCCCCTCCTCCACACTTCCCTCCCACTCCTCCTTCACCACCCCCTCCTCCACCTCTCCTCCTCCTCACCTCCTCCTCCACCCCCTCATCCTCCACCTCCTCCACCTCCTCCACCTCCTCCACCTCCTCCTCCAGCTGGCCCACAATGCATCACAGGACGCTGCTGCAACCACCTGAGTGGTGTCAGGGGAGAAGAAGGAGTGCTGGGGAGGGTGGCAGGAAGGATGGTTGGTTTGTCTGCATGGAATCTTCTTGTTTCAGCTACATTCTGCACCCAAGTTTGGTGTGCAGTTTATTGCTCCCCCCAAGAGCAATCTTCATTGACGCGCTGAGCTATGACTGATAAAATTGATACTTGCCGCTTCCTAGCTTGGCCCTTGGCATTAATAGGATAGGGTAAGGACTGGCTAGCTCAGTGTCAGGATAATGTGACTGAGTGGGATATTGGGTCATGGTGCCAGTGGCTTGATTTCCCAGTGGGGCAGCACTATAAAGTCACTATGAGTGTGCGCTGTCACAAGTCGGTACCCATCCTGATATGACCTTTTATTTTGCCAGGACGTAAAACTCCAACAAACAACCAACCGCGCCGAGCCATCCCTAGTGCCATATAGTCCAGAGCCTGCCATAGAGACCTGTATACAATTGCGGAATAGGAGAATTTGAATGTTGGTTTGAGTAATAGACATATATAGCTTTAAAACTTCACTAGATGGAATTTTGAAAACCTGTGCAAAACCCGGAAATGGATATGTTTAAAAATGGCTGCCCATAGCAACATGGTGACATTTTTAATGATTATAATTCCAAAGTTATTTCGGCTAGAGAATGTATTTGGGGTCTTTCACCACCAAATCAAGGCAACCTGAGTCACTAAGGGGGTATTTAAGGTTGCCTGAAGTCTAGGTTACCAGATATCCAACCCTAGCAACCTGTACAACATTTCAAACAGTCATAACTTTAATTTAAAGCATGCAATTATCTTGTACGGGTGATTTTCTGTGTCATTTAAAACTTTCTCATTTTTTACCAGATTTGATCACTTGCCAAATTGAGCTCTGGAGCATTTTGGACCTATTTCTATCAACTTTTCCCAATCGTATGCGGTCCTGAAAAAAAATAGAGGTGACAAGACTCACCTATAGGTCAGGGAGAAATAAGAATAATCCATCTGGGGTGCATATATTTTCCACAAGCCCACCTCTAAAAGTGCTCCACAGCTAAATTTGAAAAATGGTGAGTTATGGGAAATTGTAGTTTTTAGCATCTTTGAACATCCATATCTTGAAATGTAACCATCTCATACCCCTAGATCTCTATATTCTCTTTATACAGGCCATGAAATCACCAGAAAAAACATTACAAGTGAGATAGGGTGATTAGTTTTAATTTGGGGGAACATCAAAAATGCTATCTTTTTAGGTTTGGATGGGCCCAATTAAGTAACAACCTAAAAACGCCCATATCTTCCTTAATATTAGAGCGATTTTGACAAATGAAGTATCATTTTGTTTCAAATTAAACATCCTAACAGATGAAATCCATTAAATTAAGCTCAGACCTGTATTTTAAAATCACTTGGGATACCTACTTTAAAAGTATTTGACCTAGAGGGATGAATAATGTGTCGTTACCCACTAAATCTATGTTGCCCGAGTCATTGGAGGGAGTTTCAAGGTTGTTAGAAATCTTGATCACCTGGAAATGAAGATGGCTGCCCATAGCAACCAGTACTATGGTTTCAATGGCTGTAACTATGATGGTATTTGACTTAAAAGAAATGAATAACATATGTTTCTGATGAAATAAAGGTTTCTTGATTCACGAGGTGAGGTTTAAAGGTTGCCCAAGGTGCAGGTATTGAAAATCCAAGATGGCCACCCAGACCAACCATTACAAAATTACACATGGTCATAACTTGGGACATTATATATACGATGTAACAGTTTGACCTATGTACATGACAGAGATGTCTAAAATGGATGCCATCCATTTATCACATTAAGAACTCATGACAATGTTATAATGAATAAACTTATTTCATTTCTAGTCAATACAACTGATAATCATTTTTTGAGCAATATAATGGTTAATCTTTACTTCAATGAAACTGGTGGCTTACTAATTATATAAGCAATGTTAATTTCCCAGTACATACTACTTAGTTTGAAATTCTGATTCCTGTGACATTGAAGTCCTACTTTTGCACATTTACAGCGCTTGGTATTGCATTTGCTACCACATTTGCACACAATAAGCTGTTCAGGTGGAAGGGGCTTCAAACCTTTCACTGGCAAAATAGTGCCACCTTCAGAAAACCAGCCATGGTTAGTGGGATGTAGAACCGTGATCATGGAGGAGATTGAGGATATTGCATACAATGAAAAATGATCTCTGAATGTGATTACGAATTACACTTGATGTAGGTGGCAGTTGTGCCAGAGGCTTTGATGTAGCATCCTTAGTGTGACTATCCAGTCAGAGCTGGTCAAAGGTCTGACATGTTGTTTTACATCCAGCACCAATCCAAACATGACCTAGCTATTCCACTACTTTCTGTAAACAATCCTCGCTAAATTGATTTCTCAGGCTCACATGGGAATGCAAAATGCTTTGTTCCAATTTTATTATGAGGATCATCTCTAGTTATCACATGCACTTTCACTAGGTTTTGACACAAACTACAGCCAATCTTCTAAGCAAGAATATGAAGTGGCAGATGTCTCTTACGCTCACCCAAGCCAAATGCCACCCAAAACTCATGCATACCTTGTTCACGCCACTGAGTGATAAAATGCAGCAGTCTTACTACTGTATCTGTGTCATTGGATATAACCAGGAGACGCTTACTGCCTTGGACCACCTCCCAAGCACAATGAAGTAGCAGCCTATCATCCGCTTCTACACTGTGGCACATCCATGTTAGGAGTAACAGAGGATGACTCCAGGCTTATGAACTCAGCAGAGACAACTTCATCATGAACAATGTATCCACTAAGAATAATAGGAAGTTGTGAACGCTGTTCAGTGGCTAGCACACATGTGAGATGATGTAACTTTGTCTTATTACTTAATTGGTGATCGCCAGAACTTGTCCATCTGCTGTGGTATTGGGACATGGGGTCCAATGAATGCCATATCAACACATCTAACACCAGTGCCACATCGAGTTCCTTCACCCACTTTGACAGAGGATTCCAGATAGCTGTCAAATACAATGTGGAGGCTTGTCCTGCAGACAGCACACATCTTAGAGCATTTGCAAATATCCCAAAAGATGACAGGTTTGTGAAAGAATGGTTTTTAGACATGAAGTCCACTATGGCAGCTTCTTTATCTTTTGGGAAGACCATATCTTTTTGCTGTAAATTTTCAATTTCCACCATAAGCCTCCTTTTCTCTGGTTTTGAAGCTATATTGCCTTCAAAGTTGATAGAAGATGGCAGGATATCATGCAAATAGATTAATACCAATGGCGATCCTCGCTTTTTCGCAGTATCAATATCTTGCTGAGCAGCTGCCAATATCTTCTTCACCAGCAGCAACAGCAGTAGATACACTGGTGTCAGATTGTGATTTGAAATTACCTTTACGATAGTGACAGACAGTTTATTGTTCTTTTCAACAAATCTATCCTTGCGAAAATCCTTGTATCACTGCTTGCCATTCATGAGAGCCTGAAGCAGATGTGCAGATACTTCATCACGTGCTACCTGCTTAGTGACAAAGTTATGCAGCTTTATACCTGGTGCTTGAATGACAAAGGGATTGCATCTGCTGCATATAAAGTTCAGAAGCAGTGACACATTTCTGTTCAAGTGCTCTGCTTTTCGACCTATGAGATCATGATGGACGACTGCAGATTCACTGTGGGCCATTGAAGTATTATTTGTCATCTCTCTCAAATTAGTCGAGATGACAAGAATCTCATGAAAAATTAACTGCCAGTAAACCACAACTGCTGTGTTTCTTGTCTGGCTCACAATTCCCCCATACCCTTAGATGTCCTCTGGATAGACTCATCTAACTTCATGTTTGGTGCCACAGCATTGTAGCATCCATCACAATCTTTCACAACAACCTTGCCTCCCATAAATTATCAGATAACCTCATAATGTGTACTCTGTAGGATATTTATAGTTTCAATGTAGAATGAATCATATCGAAGGTAGTTAATGAAGTCACTCTCTTGGAAGATGGGAAGAGACTTCTCTATAGATGCAAGATACAGAGCAAAGGTTGCCTTCACAGTCAGAAGAGATGATATGCTTGATATTAAGGGACGTTTGCTGGAAGACCACTCAATACTGGCATACTTCTGACTCTTAATTACAGTCCTTCAGGAAGGATTCAAACAATTGTTGAATATGACCTGACTGTGCAAGCAGCTCAGTAAACCTAGCAGTTGCATTGCTCTTACTCTTCCCACACAAGGCCGCCCTTAGCCGCCATCACCTCACCATCTACCTCACCATCCTGCTGTGTGATGCATGACCAGAATCCCTCCCACATCAAGGATATGATGACATCTGACACAATCAGTAAGACTTGGAAGGATCTTACATAATGTGAGCCTTCCAAAATAGAAATCAGGATCAACCTTCCTCATACCTCTGTCTCAATAAGCCCATCTTCAATACCAGGACCTCGCCGATATGGTCCAGCACACTTAAGCAGTACCTTCACCCAATGAAACCTCCCCATCATGCCATGTATGAACAAGGTAATCCTAGGGGAATTCCATCAAAATCCCATTAGCCATGTGGATTTCTGTGAATCCTTATAGGCTAATATGGGCTATTATTCATGCTATTTTATCTAGGTAATATTCCCACAACATCTTAGGACTATATTTTATCATTATATAATCTATTAATAACAAAATTCTTCAAATTACCATGTCATCATCATCATCATACTGTCGGTCGCGATGCGACAAAGACTGCTTTCATTACTTGACTGCCGATCTCTAGCATGTAAAGCTGAACAAACCATCCTAATGGCTCTCCACTTCTGACATGGATCCATTGACAATAAAATATCCAGGGTGAATATACGATAGCCATGAAAAGCCAGTATGATGACAAATGTGTGACCATCTTATATGGTTGGGTGTGTGTATGTGCATATGTGTGTGTGTATATCTGTGTATGTGCAACATTTGGAGTATCAGGTTAAAGTAGAAAAGGGGCTTTTGACACCCTCTAATTAGATCAAATAGTCCATGACATATGACCATGGAGGATATTGGTATGTTGCTATGGGCAGTCGTCTTGGATTCCAGGTGACCTAGATATCTGACAACATTCAAACCCCCTCCAGTGACTCCGGCAACATAAATTTAGTGGGTAAAGACACATTATTCATCCCTCTAGGTCAAATACTTTTTAAGTTATGACTGTTTGAAATATTTAACTGGTTGCTAGGGATGGCCATCTTGGATTTCTGGTGACCTAGACCTCAGGAAACCTTAAAAACCCCTTTAGCGATTCAGGTTGCCTTGATTTGGTGAGGAAAAACCCCAAACCCATTCCTCTAGGCGAAATAACCTTGGAATTATAACCATTAAAAATTCCAACCGGTTGCTATGGTCAGGCATTTTTAAACATGTCCGTTTCCAGGTTTTGCATGGGTTTTCAAAATTCCACCTAGTGAAGTTTTAAAGCTATATATTTCTATTACTCAAACCAACATTCACATTCTCCTCTTCAGCAGTTGTATACAGGTCTCTGGCAGGGCCAGGACTAATACTGGCAGTAACATTTTTCTTTTGTACAAGGAAACTTTTTTTCCGTGACGCTAACATCGGGGGTATATAGTCGTCGCTACATATGAACTACACTACAGATTCAATCAAGGGAAGCGGATTTGTCAATTTTCTTAATTATTATCATTATTATTTTGCTTCGATTTAAAAACAGTCATTAATATTAACCATTACTGTCTACCGGCGAAAACTAGTCAGTAGGCTTAACCATTATGGGCAGTATAAGTACACCATCACAAAAACAAAAGTATATATATATGGATAGTGATAAACCCGTTATCACATGTAATAAGATCTGGAGTGCGTTGCACTGCCCCCCCCCCCTCCCCGTGGTGGGGATGGGTACCAGCATGCATCTCTCCGCGGGGCCTCTCCTCCACTAGCTCAGAGGAACTTTTGTATGTATATATATATATGTGTGGTATAAAGCATTTATACGAATATTATTGAGGATGGAACCCTGCTTCTATTGAATGTCATGGAGGGGGATTCGAACCCAATACCCCTGTGCGCTGCTTGGCGACCCGAAGAGGGACTGAAGCAAGTCTAGCCTGCCATTTGTCAGGCGCATGCGCCTAGCCTCCAGCTTCCGGCAGGGTCGCGGCAAGTCTAGTCAGGAAATATGTCAGGCGCATGCTCATTTCCCCCCTTTTTTTTTCTCTAATAAAAGGCCACAACCATGCAGCCTTTTTTCTCTAAAAAAAAGTCCACAACCATGCAGCCTGCTCTTCACAGGGTACTCCCTTCACCCTCCCCCTCCCCAGCCCCCCTCCGCCCAGCCCCACCCACCCACACACTCACTTGCCTTCCTGTGTTGATGACATTGATGACACTCCACCCGCCCCTCCTCTCCTCATTGTCAGCCACGGAGACTCGCTGGTCCCGTCCTGACCGGTCACCCCATTCCTCCTCCTCTTCTTCTTCTAGGTTAGCCAACTTGGAGCCCCATAAGGAACCTCGCCCTGGGCCGGAAGTGGACGCGACCGGAAGTGTCGGGGGCACTTAAGGTTTTTAGTCGGGCACACTGGGACCAGTGGAAACAATGGACTGGCAATTTTGTGACTAAAATAATAAAAACAATTGTTTAGAAAAGTAAATTAATTTGAAGGGGAAAAAAACATGTTTGTGCTGATGGTGATATAGCAATGTTGTAGTTTGTGTAATGTGACTTGAATCTTGGAAACTGGCATCTTGTTGTTTGTATAAACTTATTGTACGAATATTGCAGTACAAAGAAGGTATGGTTATTAATAACTGAATGTCTGAACACATAGAAACATGCATGGTTACCCATTTTTATCCTAAATCTGGTTTAAAATCTGATTGAATATGAAGCTAATTACAAATTATCGGTAAGGTATAGGAGAACCATTTATATATATATAATTCTCAACATAGTTCCCATATATGATTCGTTCTCTGAAGCTGGGGACCACATATTTGGGGTCCATTTTACTATGGACAATTAATTTTTTCTTTTTTTTAAATAGCAAGTCAAATAATTCTTGTTGCCTCTTGTTATTAAGTATGTTAGCAATACTGTATGTATTTAATCTATCCCAGAAAACGTTCCAAAAGTATGTTTATGTGATTTTGTGCTAAAATGAAAATGTGAAGGTTTACATATCTACATCAAAATCTACACAAACTTTCTTTTCAACGTTGTTTCAACCTTTTTCTCATAAGGCATAATTTTGTTTGATTAACTGTAATCAATCAAATCTTGTTTAAATGTGTTGTGTATGTCAAAAATGATGTTATGGATGTGTGCTTAATTTCCATGTTAAGGAGATTTTAATGTATAGCTTAATTTGTATAAGATCGAAAATCAAAAAGTGAAATATCCTTTTTTAAACTCTAACATGTCCACAACATGTAAACCTTCATATGACTATGGATTCTGCTATTATTTGGAATGTTTTCTGCTATTTGGAATATTTTAGCTTCTGGCTTCCATATCACAAAAGTGGTACCCAGTTTCAGAGAACGACCCAGAAGCATTTTCATCAATTATGTCATGAATGACATAAAAAAAAATATATATAATATATATAAATATATAATAAATATATTATATATTTAATAGATATATATGGAGTTTTGAAAGTGAGCAGAGTGACAGTTGGCTCACGGCGTATAGGAGGCGGTGGAGGAGAGAATGCCCGCTCCGCAGTGAATAAAATGGAAGTTAAGGTGGTTAGAGAATCATTAAGGGGCTGCCGTTATTTATATCCACATAATAAATTATATAGTACATATATGTAAAGGAGGCTAGAACATATCTTTTTTTGTACACGATGGTGTGTGAACTTTGTAGCGCACATCTTATCAAGGTAATTTGTATAATGCGATAACAAATTTGTATTTTCACTGATAACTATGAGTTCAACACAGTAACAACAATAAATACAAAAGAGAAAAAAAAAGTGAACAGCCACCTCATATCCTTGACACTACCAGAGAATTGCGGGAAATTCACCAAAATTCAAATTTCCGCATTTTCTGTCAGGTGTGACTTCTATCACTACATTCGATAACTAAGGCAGTCAGTACCCTTTCCTGGCGGTTCTGGGAATGTAGATCACGTGTCAGCCAATCAGGTCCCCCACTGTCCTTTGTAGACACAACTAAGCCAATTATAGTATCTAATGACAGCTTGGGTGGATGTATAAACAGAGTTAAGCCAGATAAACATAACTTTTAGACTTACCTGGTCAAACTTAATGGTTGCTTGCCTTATCAACCGATGAAGTGAGATAGTCATGCTTTGATAACATTAAAGGAATAAAATTAAAATTAGATATGTTTGGTTATAACAGCAATTAGCTAAAGCATTATTGCATTTGCTTCTCTTTGTACTTGCGTATACAATTTATTGTGGGGGCCATTTGCTCACATCACGTGACACAGGCCAAGTTCTTATTGTATTGCCCCAATTCATTATAAAGTTAGGGGGAGGCATTTTCTCACATGAGGTGACAGACGGGCAAAGTTGTTATTGTATTTACCCAAATTATTATAAAGTTAGGGGGAGGCATTTTCTCACATCAGGTGACAGACAGGCAAAGTTCTTATTGTATTGACCCACTTCATTATAAAGTTAGGGGGAGGCATTTTCTCACATCACGTGACACACATGCCAAGTTCTTATGGTCTTGACCCAGTTGATTATAAAGTTAGGGGGATGCATTTTCTCACATCACGTGATACACAGACTAAGTTCTCGTGGCCTCGTCCCAATTGACTTGGCCTGTTTTCGATGCATGGTCGGTGCAGTGGCAGTCGCCATACTCGGAGGTCTGTAAGGCTGTTCAAACTGCACCTAAGTTTGTATCGCTGGGGAACCCTGTATGCACCGATAGATAATACATAAAGGCTCAGACGGGGAGGGAGGCCAAATGATTTGAACACCCACTTCCCATGTGGCGGGATTCGATTTCCTGCCGAGTCATGCTAATGACTTAACAAATTTATACTTGCTGCACCCTAGCCTTGTTCTTGACGTTACGAGAATAACACAGGAGCAGTGGAATGAGGAAGGCCAATAGACGAGACTGCGCATGCGCTGAAAACGGCATTGGCAGCAAACCAAATGCGTACAGCCATTGCGTTTGCTGATACACATAGGGCAAAACTTCGATTTTATTCAAAATTAATAGAAATACATAACAATTTGGCATAATCATGTATGCATAGATGCAATATATTGATCTGATGAATATATCTAAGATAAAACTAGCCATAGATAAACATTTTAAGCTAAGAAACATACAAAACAATGTCACCTTTAGGCTGATATCCACATCACCATTAGTAATTTCTGTTCTATATTTTAAAATGCCAAATGTGTCAACAGAACCTTGTTTCAGAGAAATATCTAACCAATGTCTGATAAACCCTACTCATTTCCTAGCTCTACATATATCATTAACCATAGGATATAAATAAAAACATGAATAAAATAAGTAAAACTAACTCTGGCTATGGCTCTAACACTAGTCTGAGTGCCCAGATTTGTCTAAATCTAAATGCACATGGCATAAGATGTACTGATTATATTGATGTAAATGCAATACTGGATAAAAGATTAACATCTTAATTTATTATATATATTTTTTAGTTGGTATTCTATGTTTCAAACAAGAGCTGAGATGGGCTGAAACTAGCACATTTTCATAGCTGCATTAGCATTAGCCATGTGCTTCTCACGGGTTTGTTTTTCTTCCATGCATCCCACAATGCACCGCACCACCTGAATGGCGATGTAGTCTATTGTCTGCGTTGAAAATTGTCCAGGCTTAATCAAGAAATGTAACCCCCCCCCCCACTTCCCCCAACATACACATAACAACTTTAACCGCTTTGTCGCAAAGCAGTACTCAAGATAAGGTGATATTTGGTTGGTGCTGGTCAGGGTAAAATTTAAGTATATTATAATGTAATCCGCTGAACAAGTGATAAAGAGATTTAATTATTGTGAAGCAAATAAATCAACACCATGTAGGCACATAGTTATAAATAGTTATTGTTCGGTATGGGGTTTTAAGTGAAAGGCCATCCAAAATGAATAGTGATGAAAACGTGGTGTTCTCTGTCGCAGAGTGGTTAGAGTGTCTGACTTTTTTCTAGGTCGGACTCCTAATCTGAAGGTCGGTGGTTCGATTCCTCGTGCCCCCACCTCTGTCAATTTGGATTTCCACCGCTGTGTATAACTTACAGCGACATCAAAGGCCAGTTGCTCTCATACCATGTCTATGTGGTGTGGGAGGTTAAAAATCCCTTGGGTCGGTAAAAGTGTAGACTCAGGTTTTCTATCGACAAACTGTCTAATGGTGAAAACAAGTCTATTCAGACTTATCCATGATAGCCAGTATAAATCTTTAAGAAAAAAAACGGGAAAAAAACCAAGCTCAATCAATACACATTTTAGGGGTATTTGAGTCTCAAACCACGTATCGAACAATAAAGGATTTATTAACTGACTTTTCACTTTCAAACCTCAATCATTCTGAAGAGTATTTTGCTATGGCTGACCACCCAGAAGTGATAATGAACCGACAATGGTGATATCAGTTTTATCATGTTGGGCAGTGCAGTGGTTATCGCCATAGAGAATGTGTTACTGACATCATTTACATATTTAATCAAGGTAGTTATGTAATGGTGCCAGCTTTTTACATGGTTGGTTTGAATATGGCTAATAGCAAAAAGCTGAGTCTACTCTTATATGATACAAAGTAAGCTCAACTTGTATCTAACTATTCAAGTGTGGTCTAATATTACAGAGATAACCTTCCGCCTATCCACCCAAATCCCCATATGAATTATTTCGTTGATTATTTGAAAAGACTTATTATAATTTATAGGTGGAATATGCAAGGATTTTATGTAGTGTCAATCAGCAATATATAGTGAGGTGTGATTTCTGCAGAGATAGATAGTTTACAGTAATTTGACGCAGATAGCTATTTGCCATACCGCTGGTTCAACTGGTAACATGGTGTCTGCAGCGGAGACAAGCGATGAATAATGAAAATCAGCTTTGTTGTAACAATTATTTTGTTTAATTAATTGCAATGCATTATAGTCAACATGTGATTTATATGCATTCTTGTAAACCATCTAAGCACATATTATGTACCATATTCTCGCAGGTTAACGCCCTGGGCATTTAAATTGGCAAATCACTGAAGTGGGGGGGGTGGGCATTTACCAACACATGGGCATTTAAGGGGGGGGCGTTTATGGAATATTGGCCAAGTGGGGGGTGAGCGTTAACCCACACATGGGCGTTAACTCACGAGAATACGTTAATAAAGGCAGGAGTTTCTATCCCTGCAGTCATATGTCTGAGTGGGTGGGCCAAGTCATTTCAATCGCGTCAAAGTGGAAGGCTGGGGCCCATTTGGAATCACTTGACCCATCCATGCACTATTATATTCCTTAAAAATATGTAAAAGCGTCTTTCGTTTTCTTTATTGCATATCATCTATGTTGTTTTGTTTCGCTGCGGAACTATATTCTTCAGACTTCATGGGGTACTACTGCCATTCGACTGAGCATAAGGTGCTCCGGTATGAAAGTAACGGATACAGGGGTGCCTTGCTTGTGGTGCATTTATATATTTATTTATTGCAATTTGTTGTTGCTGGCTGAAGCTCTCTGTTGAGGGTTTCTCCAAATGCAGCCTATGTAGAAGTGCATTTATTTATTATTTATTTATTTATTGTTAGATTATCTTGAATTATTACTAGCTGTGTACAATTTCAGGTGAAACTGTTTCACAAATGGTGAAGATAATGTGCCTAATTGAATTTGGTGGAAAGTATACATTGCATCGCGACAGCTTAGTAGGCCATCCCCCATGGTTAAACATGTAGTTAAGGTGTGAACTCCATGATGTTATATGCGTGTAGCTTCAATGATGGTCGATGGCTTTCCCTTCAACCTGTTCAATAACAACAACACCAATAATAACAACAATAATAATGACAACAACAAAAATAAAAACAATACTTTAATAGAGTGCCCCCCTAGCGTAGGTCATTCTGAGACCCTTCACAATAAAAAAAAACAACTATAGTAATAGTGATAATAACAACAATAGAAATAAGAACAATATAATAATTTATTTTATGGAACGCCATCACTAACAGGTCTTTGTAAGACCATCCAAAATAAAATCAATGGTTTCTCTATAATTCAGTCTCACCATCATCAGTGCATCAAAGTTTCAAGCATTGTTGATATTCAATATTTGCATTGCTAATGTAGGTCATCTGCAGGTAACAACTGCAAGTTCATGCTGGGTATTTGCAGTTATTTACTGCCTCACTACTGTCATGAATAACCAACAGTATGTCGCATGTCTCTGTATGTTGTCAAATAAGCAAGCACATGGATGTTCTCTATTGCTAAATAGATCACGGGATGTTAAGTGAATCAGGTAAGAATAACAACAATGTGGGGTAACAGTCAGTAACATCTAACAATCAGTTATTTGGGAAGTCCCCTATTGTTGAATAGATGGTAGGGTGTTAGATGAGCTATGTTGTGATTATAATAGTAATAATCATAATAATAGTAATAATACTCATAATGAGGACGAGGAACGAGTAACAACCAATCACATGGAAGTTATATTATCAAATAGAAATCATGGGATATTAAATCGACATAATAATAATAATAATAATAATAATAACAGTAATGTGGAATGAGTAACAACCAATCACATGGAAGTTATATTATCAAATAGAAATCATGGGATATTAAATCGACATAATAATAATAATAATAACAGTAATGTGGAATGAGTAACAACCAATCACATGGAAGTTATATTATTAAATAGAAATCATGGGACATTAAATGGACATAATAATAATAATAATAATAATAATGAACGAGTAACAACCAACCACATGGAAGTTCTCCATTGTTAACTAGACATTATGGGATATTAAATGGACATAATAATGATAATAATGAACGAGGAACAACCAATCACAAGGAAGTTCTCCTTTGTTAAATAGAAATTATGGGATATTAAATGGACATAATAATAATAATAATAATAATAATAATGAACGAGTAACAACCAATCACATGGAAGTTCTCCATTGTTAACTAGAAATTGGGATATTAAATGGACATAATAATGATAATGATAATAATAATATGGAATGAGTAACAACCAATCACATGTAAGTTCTCCATTATTAACTAGAAATCAAGCGATATTAATTGGACATAATAATGACAATAATAATAATATGGAACGAGTAACAACCAATCACATCAAACTTGCCAGGTATTAAATATACCATTGGATGTTAATTGAACCGAATAATAATGAGCAATGAGTTACAATCAATCACATGGAAGTCAGCCTATTATTAAATAGGTCATGAGATGTTAAGAAAACTAAATAATGATTAACGAGTAACAACCAATTATATGGAAAAACCACCATTATCATGTCTAATCGGATGAAATGAACATAATAATAATAATAATAATATTTTGAACACAAATGACCCAATATTTGATCCCTGAACAGATTAATTTGTTCCAAATGGTCGATCCCATGATTTAAGGACGCGGGTGTTATGTTGTGCCTTTGTTAGATTTACTAATACTGCTCCACCATTTAAATGTTTTTCTTGAAGATTTATACTGCCTTTCATTGATAAGTCTGAATAGACTTGTTTTCACCATTAGACAGTTTGTCGATAGAAAGCATGAGCCTACACTTTTACCGACCCAAGGGATTTTTAACCTCCCACACCACATAGACATGGTATGAGAGCAACTGGCCTTTGATGACACTGTAAGTTATACACAGTGGTGAAAATCCAAATTGTCAGAGGTGGAGGCATGGGGAATTGAACCACCAACCTTCAGATTAGGAGTCTGACCTAGAAAAAAGTCAGACACTCTAAGCACCCCGCCACAGAGAACACCACCATGCCTCCTTTCTGTATTGTAAACAATCCGAAGATAATGCCCCACTGAAGGGCACTATGTCTGGTGTTAGATCCTGCTTGAATTGTGTGAGCATATATACATATACATGTGTTTAATATATTATATACTATGTGATATACTATATACTGTATAAATATATATAATATAAAAATACAATAAAGTATATAATATTTATAAATATGTAGTTTATATATTATCTATATTTATTATATATGTAGTGTGGATTTACTGTATCTTATATATAGTACTATTTATTCTATGGTATATATATAACATTTAATAGATAACATATTTATTACATTGGTTATATATTATATAGTACTATATAAGATATGGTAAATATATAGTACACATACAGTACATATATAATATACGGTACATATATTTAAAATATATCCATGTTATGGCAAACTGCATTAATTCTATAGTACATGTAATGCCTACTTTGATGATTACAACATGCGTTGTGCTGTTAGACAGCGTGCACACTGCTATACAGTGTGTGTAGGCCCTACACTGTCATACTCTGTGTGTATACTGTCATACAGTGTGTCCATACTGTCATGCAGTCTGTCCATTTTGTCATACAGTGTGTCCATGCTGTCCAACATTCTGTCCATACTGTCATGCAGTCTGTCAATACTGTCATACACTGTGCATACTGTCAAACAGTGTGTACATACTGTCATACAGTGTGTTCCAACTGTCATACAGTGTGTGTATACTGGCATACATTGTGTCCATACTGTCCCATAGTGTGTCCACACTGTCATACAGTATGTCCATGCTGTCATGCAGTCTGCCTATACTGTCGTCACAGTGTGTCCATACTGTCACACAGTATGTCCATGCTGTCCTACAGTGTATGCCTACTGTCATGCAGTTTGTCCATACTGTCATACAGTGTCTCTATACTGTCACACAGTGTGTCCATACTGTCACAGTATGTCCATGCTATCATACAGTATTTCCATGCTGTCATGCAGTATGTCCATGCTGTCATGCAGTCCATACATACTGTCACACAGTGTGTCCATACCGGCATACATTGTGTCCATACTGTCACATAGTGTGTCCACACTGTCATATAGTATGCCCATGCTGTCATACAGTGTGTGCCTACTATCATGCAGTGTGTCCATGCTGTCAAACGGTGTGTCCATGCTGTCATACAGAGTGTGTAGAGTGTGATATAGTGTCAATACTGCCATACAGTGTGTCCATGCTGTCATACAGTGTCCATACTGTCATGCAGTCTGTCCTAACTGTCACACAGTGTGCATACTATCATACAATGTTCATACTGTCACACAGTGTGCATAATGTCATACAGTGTTCATACTGTCACACAGTATATCCATACTGTCATACAGTGTGTCCATACTGTCATACAGTGTGTCCATACTGTCATTCAGTGTGTCCCTACATTGTGTCAATACTGCCACACAGTGTGTCAACACTGTCACCTGTCACACAATGTGTGCATGCTGTCACACAGTGTGTGCATACTGTCATGCAGTGTGTGCATACTGTCATACAGTATGTCCCTACGGTCACACAGTGTGTACACACTGTCACACAGCATGTTCATACTGTCACACAGTTTGTCTATACTGGCATGCAATGTGTCCATGCTATCACAGTCTGTCCATACTGTCACACAGTGTGTCAAGACTGTCACACAGTATGTCAATACTGTCACACAGTGTGTTCATACTGTCACACAGTGTGTCCATACTGCCACACAGTATGTCCATGCTGTCATACAGTGCGTACCTACTGTCATACAGTGTGTACCTACTGTCAGACAGTGTGTCCATACTGTCACACAGTGTGTCCATACTGTCACAGTGTGTCCATGCTGTCATACAGTGTGTACCTACTGTCACACAGTGTATCCATACTGTCACAGTGTGTCCATGCTGTCATACAGTGTGTACCTACTGTCATACAGTGTGTCTATGTTGCATAACCGTGATGACGCCTTGCTCACTGATTCCATGAAACTGAATACCCAATGGACATGAACACAGTTATATATTAATGCGGCTATCCATGCTCTCCATGTCCAAAATGTGTGGCCTATGTTTGCATGGCTACGATGATCCACTAATTTCATAATTATACGAGAAGTGTTAACGAGATAATCTCTTGTGGTGCCGTGGCCTTGTTTGTCGGTATGTGCGCGCGCTGGTTTCTAAGCGACCTGGGTACTGGTAGTAGTGTACCGGTAGGCTCACCCCATGGTGTACCAATAATGCCCAGAACCTGGATAAAGTTGCACAGTCCGTTGGTTTTAAGGTTCTGCCATTTTTGTTTCAAAAGATAAATGCGTTAGGGTGATTGTTATCATCAACCTTACTTTCGTTTGAAGTAGCTTTTATTATAAACCGCTTTTTTATTTTGTTCACTGGGACCCCTGAATACAGAAGACAGTCTAGTACAGTGTAGACACTGTAATACAGTGTAACACTGTGATACAGGCTAGACACTGTACTACACTGTAAATACTGTAATACAATGCAGACACTAACACGGTGTATATACTGTAATACAGTGTATACATTGTAATATATTGCAGACACTGTAATATAGTGTAGACACTGTATATATTGTAATACAGTGTAGAAACTAATAGAGTGTAGACACTAATACAGTGAATACACTATAATACAGTGTAAACACTAATATAGTGTAGACACTATAATACAGTGTTTACACTGTAATACAGTGTATACACTAATACAGTGTATGCACTAATACAGTGAAGACACTGTAATACAGTGTAAACACTACTACAGTGAAGACACTGTAATACAATGTAAACACTGTAATACAGTGTAGACACTATAATACAGTGAAGACTCTGTAATACAATGTAAACACTAATACATTGAAAACACTTTAATACAATGTAAACACTAATATAGAGTAGACACTGTAATACAGTGTAGACACTGTAATACAGTGTAGACAGTGTGCACTGCTTAATTGAACTGGTCCGGTAGCAATGATTACCTCTATCTGTTCTGAAGGAAACACTGTGGTTATAAACGCGATGCGCTATGTACCAACTAACCAACCTTTTATGTCACTAAAGCTTAGCTCCAATGACTTGAGTCATGTCACATATCTGCAAATAAAACCAACTACGCGCGCATCCCTGTGATGTTCCTGTTATTTATAGCATGTCCTTTTGGTGGTTTTCTTTCAGGTGGGGGTTGGGGAGAGAGGGAGGGGTTGGGAGTCAATATTTATTCATTTGAATTATAATTTGTTGACACCAAAATTGATAATTTATTTACAGAACAATTGGGTTGATATATGTAGCATTAATAATCTATGTGTATATGTATATACCGTATTCTCGCGAGTTAATGCCCATGTGTGGGTTAACGCCCAACCCCCACTTGGCCAATATTTCGTAAACGCCCACCCCTTAAACGCCCATGTGTGGGTAAACGCCCACCTTCACTTAAGTGATTTGCCCATTTAAAAGCCCAGGGGCCGTATGCGTGAAGCGTGTGGTGTTAATCATTTAACACCGGGTAGCTATCACTGGCGTTGAGAAGTTTGTCATGCCGTATGCATGGGTGCCTAAATGGTTCGCGTTAGCTAAACGTGATTTTTTTTTTTATAGATTTGGGGTATCCCCCTTAATTGGTACCGGCGTGTACCGGCCAATTGCCTTCTCCACACACTGGGCACCAGCAAGCCTTGTTATTGCTGAGCCTGTTCCCAGCGAGTACCGCTATTTGACAATAATATCGGGTCGATTTTTGGTTTAATTTGACCAAATTTCGGTGGCGGCGTTAATATCGCTTAGATTTTGTGGTTAATTTGACCAAATTTCACTTTTTCAGCATGTTATTCTGTTAAATATGATAGCATTGAATAGATTTGGGCCTAATATATTGCCGCCGATGCGGCGGCGGCGATTTGTTTAGTTTACATTCGTCAATTCGACAATATTAATATCTCCGCCGATGTAGTTGCGGCGTTAATATCGGTTCGATTTTGCGGTTAATTTGATAAAATTTCACTTTTAGAGTATGTAATTCTATTAAATATGATAGCATTGAATAGATTTGGCCCTAATCGGTACCTAACACCACCCGTAAACCTGCTATGGGCTGGTGTTAGAATGTCCGACCTTAAACTTGCGGTGTTTCCCTAACACTGCTCCATACATACCGACCTTTCGCCGCTAAACTGGAAATCCTGCCCAAAACGTGTTTTGGCTCGCTAAAGGCCCTGTCTCACTACGACGTAACGACGTCAGCATAGGGAGAACGTGAAAAACGTCAAACTTCTCGGCGTAGTATGCAAATTTCAGCACAAGTTGAATGTGGATGCAGCGTAGTTGACGAGAGCGTAACGTCGGTAAAGCGAAGTGATAGCATCGTTCAACGAGAGAGGGCAACTTAATTACGCTGACGGTACGTTATTAACGTTATTCGATAGCCAGAACTACGTTGCTTTACGTTACCTTATGTTACGTATGTCATGAAACGTTGGCGAAACACTGAACGTACGTTGGACGTATGTTTGGCGTATGTTCTTCTGACGTTTCCACCGGCTTTAATATGGGTCAATGTAGTGCAACGTAGTGACCAGTGTTTTATTAATGTCCGTCTAACGTCATTGACGTTCGCCGAACGCGTACAGAACGTACGGCGAACGTATGGTGAACGTAAACCCTTATGTTGGAGTTACGTCGAAAATTTTGAACATGTTCAAAACCTTGACGCACGCCGACGTAACACAACATAACGTGACGTATCTCGATGTCGGTCTAACATCATTCTGACGTCATCATAACGTAACCCAACGTACCTCAACATAATGACCAAAAGTGACCTACGCCAGGCTTACGTTGGCTCTTACATCATAGTGTGACAGGGGTATAACACCGCATCATGCATACGGCCCCAGGGCATTAACCGTGCGAGAATACAGTATATGTATATAATGTAATATAAATTTTGGTCCAACATGTATGTAGAAACAAGATTACAAGCTATTTCCCTCACTTTGGAAGTGATGCACATTCTATATGCAAAAAAAAAGGAGCAAATTTGTGTAACAATACTAACATTGTGCTCGGGTGACAGAACGAGAAAGCAGAAGTGGAAATTACACAGCTTTATTTCCAGAATTGGTGGCCGCATAATCGGGTTTGTATGAACAATTCTCTCAGTGGCTGCATCTATATGTTATGGATATTAGGCTAAGCAGGCAGTTATATATATGTATATATATAAATATATATATTCAGCTCAAAACGTTGAAGTAGAACAGTGGTGAAATGAAAACTCTTACCTATGTTGGTGGCCTACCCAAGTTTCTTCCATTATAGGGCTGAGTGTAATAACAAGTAGTCCATCTAGTTTCCCTTATTCTGTCTACATGTCAACATGTTTATGTCAGCGTTTTTTTGGTGGAACGGCCAAGAAAGTCAAGTGCGTAGGGTGTTCCCTACCCTATGTGATTCTTCTGTGGATTTGCGGATAGCCAAGTTCAGGGTTTAATAATGAAATTGGTCATTCTTGTGGTTCGTGGAGATCCGATGAAAAAATATTTGGTGTTATATGGGTGGATATGGACTTATTATTAAGTGTTACTGTGTATAAAGAAAGACAAAATGTATATACTCCCGCTGAAAATACTACTTTTAAGGTCCTTATAATGCTTAAATTGCATGAGCTTCCGGGGGCACTGCCCCCTTCCCCCCTATTTTTTAGGACGATTTATGACTAGTAATCAAAGTACCGAAGTGATTATCGCTGATTATCACATGGAATGAAAAGTACTTTGAAGATTCAAACCTGGCATTGTCATACTGTTTTATAAATAATTATTCTTTTTAAACATTTCTTTTTAGATTCTCAGGAGGTAAGGTTTTTTGGGGGAATTTCTTTTGGGGGGGTGTGTGGGGGGGGGGGGGTAGCTTTCCCCTCGCCCATCTCCCTGGAACATAATTTGTTTTGAAATTCTTTGAAATTCTCAGGAGGTGAGGGTTAGGGGGGAAGGGCTAGGGGTAAACTTTCCAGTTGTCTCATCACCCTGGAGTGTGTGCATATACATCCAGGGTAGCAATTCTAACAGAGTTTACAGTGTGAAGTGGCATTGCGATTTGTGGTTCAGATGAGGGATAATTGCCTCGGTGACATTTGCCAGCGCAGACTCATCAGCGTGTTTGCTCTTGTTGCCATGCACAGGTCGGCGCTGGAGACGGACCTGAAGATAGAGCGTGAGTGGCGAGGCACACTGCAACGGTGTCTAGATCAGGAAAAGCAGAAGGTGGCGCAGATGCACACGGAGATGCAGCACTACTCCGAGTTGAGAAAGGTAAAATATACGGAATATGCATGTATAAATTACATGTTGAAATCACCGGACCAAAGTTTTAAAGTTG
The DNA here is from genome assembly GCA_030323885.1 of Branchipolynoe longqiensis. Classification (NCBI taxonomy): domain Eukaryota; kingdom Metazoa; phylum Annelida; class Polychaeta; order Phyllodocida; family Polynoidae; genus Branchipolynoe; species Branchipolynoe longqiensis. Next base: position 43,865,819 of record CM059192.1, read on the forward strand.
GATAGTTCCGTGTTAAGAATGGTAAAATATAGCGAATATTCATGTACAAAATATGTTGAAATCAGCTGACGTGATCTTTGAAGTTGGATAGTTCCTAGATACAAGATTCACCCCGTACTGCTGCAGTAGGGGTGCAAACCAGCCCTATGTAAAAGGTGGGGAAAAACGGGTCAAAGAATTGAGAGCCTAATTTAACAAAGTAACAAGTAACAATTATTCTTTACATATGTTTTATTATTTACCCGCTACTTTTGAGTTGAAAAATATAATATAATATCTAGTTTAATAAGATTTAAAAGTGACATCGACGGCGTTCTGCGGCCGCCATCTTGTCTTTTTGCATTCTCTCCCATTTCACCAACTCTGCCTCTAGAAGTATTCATTTGATACTGGAGCCACATACTGGAGCCTCACTTCCATACTGTAGCCTCGCTTCCATATTAATGCTATTTTCCCCCGTATTTATATAGAGCTGGCCTTCACCCGTGTACTACAACGGGTGAATCTTTTATCTAGATAGTTCCAAGTTAAGAAAGGTAAAAAAAGCAAATATTCCTGTTGAAAATATGTTGAAATCAGATGACGTGATCTTTAAAGTTGGATAGTTCCCAGTTAAGAAAGGTAAAATATAGCGAGCATTCCTGTTAGGAATATGTTTATTGAACCAATTCAGTGTTTGTACCGACTCGGAATATCCGTCTTTCGTCAGATATTCACGTATTTGTCAGATAAAGTCAGATTTTCGATTATTTTGCATTATTTTGGATGAATCCGTTGGATTTTGCTTAAATTTCTTGTTCGAAACTTAACTTGAATGTCATAAATTCTTGGGAAAGCTAATGAAATAAGTTGCTTTATTCGGACTATATATTGTTAATTATCTGACAGCTTTGTTTTTTCATATGTTAAGTACTGGAAGAAAACTAAGATTTTGGTTACACAAAAGCAGGATTTTTATTTTTGCCTTGGTACAAACATGTTGGAAAGTGCATATAAAACACCCCCTTGCTGCTTATCGGAAAGATTAGCCTATGTGGCGGCAGCGTGTTTCCTGCAAACAAATGTCAAAATGACCATATGTTTGATGCCCAATAGCCGATGATATGGAAATCAATGTGCTCTATAGTTGTCGTTAAATAAAACAAGCTTTACTTTTGGTACAAGCACTGTTTGCGCTTAACCATAGCTAATTATGTGTCCTGCAGGAATATGACGTTCTCCAAGGTCGCCATTTGTCGCTGAACAAGACGTGTTCTGAGCAGGAGGCAGCGCTGTCCGAACTAGGATCACATCTCAGCGAGTAAGCCGACCTTCTGCCCGTTTCATTGGTTGGTTGTTGGAGTTTTACATACTGGCAACATTTCAGGTCATATCAGGACGGGTACCGACTTGTGACAGTGCGCACGCATGGCGACTTTAAAGTGCTGCCCTACTGGGAGACCAGCCCACCAGCACTGCGACCTGATATCACACTCAGTCACATTATCCTGACACTGAGTCAGCCAGTCCTTGCCCTATCCTAATAATGCAGAGCACCAAGCTAGGAAATGACAAGTATCAATTTTTTAAGTCATTGGTTTGACTCGACCAGTTTTCTAACCCATGGGTTCGAATCCCATGATCTACCAAAACGGGAGATGGATGCTCAACCCATTCGGCCATCCAGTCTGCTGGTTTGTGATTCGAGAATTCGAATAGAAAGCGGAATTGGGTTGGGGTGTTATTTCGGAGGGTACAATGAAAGTCGAGTATTACCAAATTTACAGTGAACAGTAAAATGCATTAGGCGTTGGCAGGTACAATGAAGACCTGTTATACTGCGCCCCGATTTAACGTGAATTCAGATATAATTCACGACACGGTGGAGACAGGAAGTAGTATACAGTGGTTCTTTATTCATCAATTTCATGTACCGTTCAGGTTTGTGTCAATTTTCTGGTGCGAGTCTGGATATATACTGATCAGTCCCTTTGGACTTTGATCCCTGTTGATGTCAAATATGGGCCAGAACCGAACCCTCAACCCTTCCCGTTCTCGTTATTAGTTAGAGGTGCGGGTGGGTGGGTGAAGAAAGGTGGTGAAGTTGTCCAGTCGGTGCCTGGAGGAGTTGTGAGGCCGTGGAGGCAGTTTGGTTTGAATTTTGGTCACGTGATGTTTTTGGTGGGAAAGTTCGGGTCTGGCTCCTCCTGTAACCGGGAGGCGTAGTTCCGATGTTGGTGCTAGGTGGCGCCATGGAGGTGGGCGGCCAGTGGTTGGTTTGGGCATTTTACGCTAGGCGGCGTCGGATCGGCGTGTCGGTGAGCCCCCCTGCCCCCACCCTGTGAATTAATCATGTTACGATAACATGCACAATGTGATGATTCATTGGACCCAGATTTCTTTAATTCAAAGGTAATTCATGAAGGTGAACCCCAAATTAACGCGACCCTGATTTTTTTCGATCGCATTATCACATGAACACATTGGACATGAACGATCGCATTATAAAGCTAAGATTCCATATATATGTGGTATGCGCCATACGGATGTGAAAGCGAGATACCCATGCCATTTTCAGGATTTCTTGCTCCAAATTTGTGAAGGAAAGTTAAAGTTCCTGTTTCCTATGGAAAAGGCATTCAAACCGATCGGTCCTCGTAGCGATCCACTTGCCGCATTCGCATTTGCATTCACATTCTCATTCACATTCATATTCACATTCGGACATATGGAAGCACCCCTGTGTATTTATATGCTTTGCCATTTTTTTGCAGCATTCGCATACCACATACCGCATATATGGAATCAAAGACCCTATAACACTAATACTCCCTATCTCTCCCATGGTAATGTAAATTTTGCAGTGCCATCTTGTTGTGGGTTTGATCAACCCAGCTGCTGGCTGGTGTTTCCCATGTAAACACATAGGCCTACAAGGCGAGATGGTGAGTTTAAAATAAAAAAGAGAGATAGATTCATTTGGATTTGGCCGATGTTGAGCCTACTGCCTGGTCCCCACCTCCCTCTGACCCGCCCTCCCTCATTCCCCCGCCCTCCCCCACTCTCTCCCCCTCCATCCCACCTACCGCACTCCGCTTCCTCGCCTTCCCTCACTCCCCTTCCATCCCCCTCCCCTCCCCCCTCTGTCCCACCCTTCCCCGGCCTCACCACCCTTTCCCCCCTCCCATACCCACCCTTCCCTCTCTATCTCCCTTCTCATCCACCTTACCCAGCGCTCTCACACCACACCTCCCTCTCTTCCCCCTTCCTCCCCCCCTTTCTCCTCCCTCCCCCTTCCTCCCCCTTCCTCCTCCTCCCTCCCCCTTCCCCCTAAAATAGTCGGGAATGAGCCGGGTCGCTCATTCGGACTCATTGCTGGGCACGGTGGAGAGGTGAGGCTGCCAACCCCCCCCCCCCCCCCCCCGCCCGAATGGGGCGGGGGGGGGGGGCTCTCTGGGGTGGGTAGGGAGGGAGCCACAGCACCCTCACCATCCCTCCACCAATCACAACACAACCCGACTCAGCCAATCAAATCACTCCGGCGACCGGAGCCCGGCGCCACATACCACAAGGGAGTCAGTCTACAGCACCGCCTCCGACTGACCACTACTCCACCCCCCTTTTCTAGTGTACCCTTGCCTGGTACACTGCATTACTAGGATCTAGGGAAGTGGGGGCTGTTGAATGAGGCAAACTAATTGTCTATAATTGAAAAGTTGGTTGGTTTTTGGAGCTTTACATTCTGGAAACATCTAAGGTCATATCAGGATGGGTACAGACTTGTTACAGTGTGCACTCATGATGACTTTATAGTGCTGTCTCATTGGGAAATCAGGCGCACTCAGTCACATTATCTGGACACTGAGCTAACCAGTCCTTGCCGTATCCTATTAATGCCGAGCGCCAGCGTAGGGAGAGACAAGTATAAATTTTTAAGTCATTCGTTTAACTCGACCGGAAACCGAACTCCCGATCTCCCACACGCGAGGTCTGCACTCTACCGATTCTGCCACTGTGTCCGGTCGTTAATTGAAAAGTGTTTGCTTAATCATTAAAAGAAAATCAAATAAATATATTATGATTTAAATGTTTGTATTTAAAAAAACAACTAATTATATTATCACTCAATAAAATATACCATGTGTGAATCGTTGTGATTGCAGTGCAATACCAGCTAAATTTGAAGCAAGCCCCCAACTGTTTCCATTTACAGGTCCAAGTTGAAATTTGAGGATATGAAAGAGGCACAGATGGTGCTCAAAGAGGCAACTTGGACGGACGATAGGGAAATTACAAACTGCCAACAATGCAGCAAAGTCTTCTCCGTGTCCAGGCGAAAGGTAGGTACCGGCAACTTGTCACCGCCATTCTCAACTCAGCTGTTTGCGTTTGCTATTAAAGTTGCGACCGGACCCGGTGGCATGCGTTGACTCATTTTGAAAGCACTGAATGTATGAGACGGGGCGAGCTTTAAACCAATTAGACCAATTGCTCCCAATTGTGCCCGGCAGCCAAGGGGTTTCCTGAGCTATGGTTATCTTGGTAGTCTTGGAAATCATTTCACTAAAGCAAACTGTGGCTGTGAACCTGGGGGCCCACATTAAACATGATCCCAATTGGGCCCCGCAGCTCCGAAGGGCCCGGCCCTGGTGTGTTGCGACACCGGTATCCTGTTTCATTTGGGGGGGGGGGGGTCGGGGGGTGTAAATATGTTTATTCTGCAGAATAAGTCCTTTTGTCAGTGCCGAAGCACTAGACTTCCACCCATTTTTCAATTTAAAGTTGCATTATATAGTCCGATGAAGCATCAAATTTTCGAAACCAAAACAATTATCTAGATTTGAACCTACATATCCAACTTAGATACCTCTCTCTTGAAGATTTATACTGCCTATCATGGATAATCCTGAATAGGCTTGTTTTCACCATTAGACAGTTTGTCGATAGAAAGCCCGAGCGTACACTTTTACCGACCCAAGGGATTTTTAACCTCCCACACCACATAGACATGGTATGAGAGCAACTGGCCTTTGATGATGCTGTAAGTTATACACAGCGGTGGAAATCCAAATTGGCAGAGGTGGGGGCACAGGGAATCGAACCACTGACCTTCAGATTAGGAGTCCGACCTAGAAAAAAGTCAGACACTCTAACCACTCCGCCACAGAGAACACCACACCAGTGCACTTATTAAGTATTTGTTGATGCATAGAAGGGAATTCTAAGTCATTTAATAGAACCTGTTTCTGCTTACGGTTAGAGTTTTGACAAGCATGGCAAAAATCGGTATATTGAGTAATGTAAGCTAACAATACACAATTTGCAGTGAATAGCTCAATAAATTATTTGTAGGTACTTATGTATCAGACTGATATGGAAACACTAGGATCAGATGACTACATCAACATTAAATGGATCGATGCGTGTATTTTCGTGGCATTTAGAATGTAAGCAGAAGTTATCTTCTGTATTCATTTTGGTAAAATTGTAATAAGTTTTAATGTAGGACGTGGTAAGTTGAAGTTAGACTGTCATTTCTATAGGAATATTCTAGCGTTCCCTACTATACGGAGCCGAGGCCTGGACAGTGTACAGACGACAGGTGAAAAAGCTGCATGCCTTCGGGATGCGACATCTGCGTTCAATCATGAGGCTATCCTGGAAGGACAAAGTGACAAATAAGGAAATACTCGAACGGATGGCGGCTGCCCTCTATGGAAGATCTTCTGATCAAAAAGAATCTCCGATGGACTGGACACCTCATGAGGATGTCATCAGACAGGCTACCAAAGCAGATCCTCTATTCTCAACTGTCTTCTGGTTACAGAAAGAGAGGGCGCCCTCGTCTCCGGTTCAAGGATACCATCAAGAGAAACCTGAAGCTGAGAGACATTAAGACTGATTCATGGACGCAACTCTCACAGCAGAGAGCTAAATGGGGAGCGGCAGTCAAGTAATGAAAGCAGTCTTTGTCGCATCGCGACAGACAGCATGATGATGATGACCCCATCATGTGAATTTGTTAGTTGCAGTTTGCTGTTTCTGTGTTGGTCGTCACTTGCCAGAAATATGAGCCTTGCTGTTGGGGTGTGGGGTTGTTAGTAACATGTCTGGTTGTAGAGACCATTCTGTTATCATCTTGACTATATTTTACAGTGAGGATCTAATTGTTGGACAAATCCATTAATATACATATTATATTACTCTTCTATTAATTACATTGCTCTTTTGTTATAGAACATATTCTATGATTACAAAGATGTATTTCGATGTATCTGTCTCTTTATGTTCATCTTTATTGACAGGACGTAAAACTCCAACAATCAACTATGCCCATTATATATCAGACCCATCTATCTAATTTCTAAGCACTGTGCTATTATTAGTGATGATAAATAATAGGTGCGTTAATGAAGTCAGCCTCACACTTTATTCACCAGCTGGTGTTAGATGTATGCATTAAGTTACATTTGACCTGCAATGTTCCCCAGACGCAGCTCGTAATTAGACTGGAAGGCCGTGGGTGTGTTGTGTACGACACCATTTTCCGATGGCTATTCTGATACTTATGTAACCGATTCGGAGAGAGGAAGCTCGAGAGAGGTGTGGGAGAACAAGGGTTTATTCAGGTTCAGTTATACAAAATGATATATAGGTTTAATTTCAATGTTAGGTGATAAATGTCATTTGAGCTGTGGGTCCAGTCCACCTGGTCGATGTCAGCCGAGGGTAGTGGGAGGACCTGGGAGCCCGAGGAGGTAAGCCCGGGAGCCTACCCCCACGCAGTGGCGAATAAAATAGAGGGTGGGCATGGTAAAACAAGCCGCCTTTGAAATTGGAGCCCGAATGCGGGTCAAGCAGTGTATGCGGAGGAGGGGGGGAGGGTGCATGCGCCGCTTAGTGATGTGAGCGTCTCAGGCTTCCTCCGCCGGATCAACCACAATTCTAAATTATGGGCTGATTCGTACAGAGGAAGCTCGAGACAGGTGTGGGAGAAGGAGGGTTTATTCAGGTACAGTTATTCAAAATGGTATATAGGTTTAATTTCAATGTTAGGTGATAAATGTCATTTGAGCTGTGGGTTCAGTCCACCTGGTCGATGTCAGCCGAGGGTAGAGGGATGACCTGGGCGCCCGAGGAGGTAGGCCCGGGAGCCGACCCAAAGCACAGGGCCAAGGCTCTCGGGGCGTCCGTGGGCACGAGCCTGGGAACGTATGCGTACACTGCCTCCGACTACCAGGTCTTCTGGGCCATAATGGTGGAGACGTCCACCCCACTGGAAGAGCAGGCCTGGGCAGCGCCCCTGTGAAGGCCGTGGAGGGTTACCTGGTGGCCTCCGGGACTCCAGCGGCCTCGAGGGTGGCCCGGAGCAAGAGGTCACGTGTCGGGGAGTGAGAGGGGTCCCCGCATGGGGGAGGAACGCTGGTGCGTCGCCTGGAGCAGGCACCAGGGACACCGCCCTCTCCCACATGCGGACAGGGCACATGGACGACCCGGGAAGTGTGGGGACGAAGAGCGACACCGCCTGTGGCGGGGAGCGGATAGTCTTGGAGGAAGAGATGCGGAGGCCCCCTGGGGCGCACCGGACGTCATCGCGGCGCAGTGTGTGTGGACCTCCCCATGCGGCGTGTGAGGCCGACAACAGGTTGGACTGCCAGATGAATGTAAAGTACGGGAGGACAACCTCGGCCCAAGGGGCGACCCTGAGGTGCCCCAGGGAGCGCATGTGGGCGTATATCCCGGGGATCATCGCGGGGGTGATGGCGAGGGACCTCCTCACTGGGACGGCGAAGAGCTTCTCACCGCCCTTCCTGACTCGCTCAGCGAAGGGGGCGTCGAAGGGGGCGACGTCCCCACCCGCCTCCCAGACCCAGGAGTGGGCCCCGGAAAGGGCGTTCGCGACCGAGGCGGGGGAGGGAAGGTTGCGATGTAGGTCGGCGATGAAGTGCCCGACGTTGTCGGGGGCGGGTGCCAGATGATCGATGCGCCTCCCGAGCATGAGTTTGAGGTACCTCCTCGCGTGGCGATCGCGGTTGCGCCAGGTCCCCGGGCGAGGGCGGCACGGTGGGTGGTCATGAGGTGCTCATGGGCCTGTCCATCGTAATCTGGGGAAGAGAATTACAGTTCATGTGTAAAAATGTTGGGGGAGTGCATGGCCCTTATGCGTACGATCCCCGTTACGTGACACTGTTCGCGAACAATATCAAGGGCGACCCGGGAGTAATGCGCATGGCTTAGGGCATCCATGAGGACCAGCTCGATCCCTGGCTTGTGGCGGATGGTAATCGTGAAGGAGCCGAGCGCCGCGATGAACCAGATCTTGTGGCCGCATGCGCCGATGGTGGGATCCGAGGCGCGTGTGGACTCGAGGGCCAAGGCCGAGGCCTCGTTGTCGGTGTTGACAATGCCCTCGTACCTGCCTGGGGCCTCCAGTCTGAGGGTCTGCACCACCAGGACGAGGTTCACGGCCTTGGGTTTGTTGATGGTGGGGTATGCGGCGATCATGGCATCGTCGTAGGCTTCAGAGAAGCACTGGTCGCGGGAGAAGGCGCCCCCGCCGGTCAGGCAAGAGTCGCACTCGATCATCCATCGAGGACGCGACAGGGGTGGCAGGAGGCAGACACTGTTTTCTCTGGCCGTGAAGTAGCGGAACCAAAGGACGTCGTGGTCCACGTCGGCGGACCCGGTCGAGGGGGCGACTCGCAAGCTGTGGAGAATACGGCACATGAATTTTCGGGCCACCGGCATGCAGGTGCTTATGTGCGTAGGCGGCCCACAAGCCTCTGGAGGGCCTTCCTCGTGAGGGTGGGCCGGGCGAGCCAGCGCTCGCAGTCGCCGATGACCTCCTCTAGGTTCTGGTCGGGGATACGGAGGACCAAGGCCTCCGTGTTGAGCTCTCTCCACAGCCAGACCAGCCTCACGGTTGGGGGGCAGCACTTGTCTGGGGCGAGGGCTAGCCCGAGCACGGCGCAGATCTCCCTGAGGGCATCGAAGGCGCCCATTGCATCCAAGAAGGACGAAGTCGTCCACATAGATGAGGCTGAAGAAGCCTTGCTACCGGAGGATCCAGGACACCGCCGTGGTGACGCGGACACAAGCCGCGCCCGAGGTGCTGCAGCCGAATGGCAGCGCAGTCTAGGTACAGCCGGCTGTCGACGGTGATGCAGAAGAGCGGATTCGACAGGGGGTCTGCCCGCAGCTGTCGGTAGGCCCAGGAGATATCCGCGGACCAGCAGAACACTCCCCTGCCCTCGAGGGTCATGTGGCGGTCCATGTCGGAGGCCGCCGGAAGCTTGTATCAGTGGGGGCGCCCCAAGTATTCTCTCCTATGGATGCCCGAGTTGACCCTTCGGCCTGGGGGGGATAGGAGAGGTCCACGATGATCCGGCGCTTGCCAGGGGGTGGACTTGGGGCGCGTCATTATGGGGCTGCATTGGGGCCAAGGGGTAAAGGGGGCACCGCGAAGGGGCGCAAGAGGGTGCCCAAGCGGAGCTCCTCCTCCGCATATGCCGTGATGTGGTGGGCGTAGGCGAATTCTTCCTGGTGGTACCGGAAGCTTGGCGTCAGTGGCCTGGTCGTGGTGTAATTCACCAGGAACCCAAACTCGAGGTGGTTGGCGAGGAGCATGTTGGGGTGTCCCTGGAGCATCTCGCGCCACGTCTGGGGATGTTCAGGTCGGAGGTGACCGGAACTCGGGCGGCCAAGTAGTTCGGAAGGGCCGAGTTCTGGGCGGCGGTATAGGCCGCCGTGTAGTCGGGGTACTCGGCCCAGCCCTCCCCTGACAACAGGGGCCAGAAGCCGTCGAGGGTGGCCCTGTATTCGAGCGGGGAGGGCACGCCCAGGATTGCTGCAACGTGAGGTCGATGACCTGCTCGACCGGCTCGCTCTCGTCGGGGCCACCGGGGCGGGCCGCCGTGGTCACGTCAAAAAGCACACAGGGGGGGCCCTGGCTCTCTCTGCCGATGGTGTAGAGGCGTTACGGCCGGTGCGGGCGTGCTCCGCGAAGCTGTCGTATGTTGGGAAGTGTGGCGCGGGGACGGGGCCTCCGCGATCAGCGTTATTGTTTTTGCTCCGGGTGCCCCAGGGACCGGCGGGTGGGGAGCTGGGCCGGCCGGGAACCAGCCCCAGTGCGCGGCGTGACATGACTGGGCCCTTTCCTCCTCGCTTGTTCTGTTGTGTGCGCCGTGAGCCTATGGGGTGGGCCATGCCGCAAGGAACCGTCTGCGGGCGTGACGTAATTCCCGGGGGTCTCCGGGGATTCCTGAGCAGCGGGAAACCCCGGGGGGAAGCCACTCTGCTTCGGGAGAATGTCAACAAATAGTGGGGCGGAGCTGGAGTGCTCAGCTGCCGTATGGGAGGTCGGGGGACAGGCAATGGGGTCATCTTCAACGGTGCGGCGGGATGGGGACATCTCAACAGCCCACTTGTGCGCTAAAAATCCAGCTGAGATTTCTTACCGGGACTGTCCCTGGACTTCTTCGAGTAGCAGCTGGCCTCCGTGTGGTTGGTAATGATCCTCCTCACGTTGGCGCAATAACCCATGCCGTGCAACTCCCCCTTCGCCGGCTTGTCGCACGTCCCCGGGTCTTTGTTCCAGGCTGGGCAGGGCGCACCCATCGCCTCCTTGTCATAGTGGCTGCGGGGATCTCCATCTGCCTTTTGTTGCTGCTGCTTGCCGTGTTGGTGGTCGGCCGAGTTCGTGGAGGCGGTGCAGGCGTGTCCCGCCATTGCGATTATCTCGAACCATGTAAATATCTCCTCCGAGTACCTTCTCACGACGTGCCAGTATAGGGAGCAGTTATCCTGGGCCACCATCTCCTGGTGGTGTGATAGGGCCTTGAGGGCGCTAGCCGGGAATGCCTGCTGGTACTGTAGGTGCTTCAAGCCTAGCGTGTATTCTTCCCGGGTTGCCTCCACTTTTTTGATGGATTTCCCCTCATCCCCCCGCTCGACCAGATCGTAAGGGAATAAGTATTTTGACGGAATACCTTTCTTCCTGGTGTTCGACTTGCCGTCCGCCGCCGCCACGATCAGCCGGACCGCCTCCTCGGCTGTAGAGCGGGTGCCCTGCCGTATGCATCATCATCGTGTTGTCGGCTCTGCGTCGCGCACGGGCCGGGGCCGCCATGTGCGTCTTGCAGCAGCGTTGGCTGCGGTGTTGCGGCCACGGGGAGGGGGACGACCATATGCTCGCCGGGCTTATGTGTCGGACGTCCTGACTTGTGTGGGAGCTGGTGCGACCTCTAGCTGGGGCGACCTCTATCTGGGGCGGCGCTCGGGGATGCTGGCGACAATGTCCTGGCGTGGTGGGGCGGCGTCGGTCCGTGCGGGCGCCACGTCGGAGGGGTGAGGGGTACGGCCGGTGACCCGGTGGCTTCACGGTGGCATGTGTTTCCTCTCGCTGCCATTTCCTCTCGCTGCTGGGCGGATGCATCTCCAAGGACCTCCATCGCTTCTCGATGGCATCGATGGATGCCTGCATCCTTAGCATGTCGTCGGCCTGCTTCACCCTGGCCGACGGCTTCCTCGTGCGGGCCGACTGCCTGGCCGGCAGCGAAGGTTGCTGTGGGGAGAGGCCGCCATCTTGCGAGCTGATGGAGTCGCTCGGATCGGCCTGTGGTGTGGCCATGACCCTCCTGGTGGCGTGCTTTGCCAGTCGGCCTCTAGGAATTGTGGCGTGGTTGTACACCTGGTTGTACAGACTGTGATATTGTTAACCACACCTGTTTGTACAGACAATGCTGTTGTTAACCACACCTGGTTGTACAGACCATGATGTTGTTAACTACATCTGGTTGTACAGGCTGTGATGTTGTTAACTACACCTGGTTGTACAGACCGTGCTGTTGTTAATCACACCTGGTTGTACGGACCGTGATGTTGTTAACCACATGTGCTGTTGCTAACCACACCTGGTTGTACAGACCATGATGTTGTTAACTAAACCTGGTTGTACAGACCGTGATGTTGTTAACCACACCTGGATGTACATGCCATGCTGTTGTTAACCACATCTGGATGTACAGGCCATGATGTTGTTAACCACACCTGGATCTACAGACCATGCTGTCATTAACCACACCTGCATGTACAGGCCATGATGTTGTTAACTACACCTGGTTGTACAAACCGTGATGTTGTTAACCACACCTGGATGTACAGACCATGATGTTGTTAACTACACCTGGTTGTACACACCATGCTGTTGTTAACCACACCTGGATGTACAGGCCATGATGTTGTTAACCACACCTGGATGTACAGACCATACTGTTGTTAACCACACCTGGATGTACAGACCATGCTGTTGTTAACCACACCTGGATGTACATGCCATGATGTTGTTAACTACACCTGGTTGTACATACCATGCTGTTGTTAACTACACCTGGTTGTATATACTGTGCTGTTGTTAACCACACCTGGTTGTAAGACCATGCTGTTGTTAACTACACCTGGTTGTCTAAACCGTGCTGTTGTTAACCACACCTGGTTGTACATACCGTGCTGTTGTTAACCACACCTGGATGTACAGACCGTTATGTTGTTAACCACACCTGATTGTACAAACCATACTGTTAACCACACATGGTTGTACAAACCGTGCTGTTGTTAACCACACCTGGTTGTACAAACCGTGCTGTTGTTAACCACACCTGATTGTACAGACATTGATGTTGTTAGCCACACCTGGTTGTACATACCGTGCTGTCTTATTCTTCTTCTTTTTGTTCGCCTTCAATTACACTTGGAGCCCAGTTCAAATTTGTCTCCAAGTGTCATATGGCTGTGTATGCGTGGTACCATGGTTTGTTAGGGTGTGCCTTGCGGCCTGCTACCTCCGACTTCAGCACCCAAGGTTTTCTGTTAGGGTTACCTCACCCTTAGCTCCTGATCAAAGGACCTACCTTGGGATCACAAGGGGCTTGAGCTTATAACGCGGCTCTTGCTCGCATGATGTACCTGTCATGGGACACATGAGGTATTTCAATGAGGACACCAGTGCCAACCAGTTGCCCACTCCTCGTCCTGTTAGGATCATCGCCAGTTGGTCCGGGGCTGTTTATTCGACTGGGTAAGCCCACCTTATTTCACAGCTAACCATATTTAAAGGTCATGTCGCTATCCGCCACCTGCGACCCGTTGGGTTGGGGATGGTCGCCCCGGGGATGATCGCCCCGGAGCCCAGAGGATGATCGCCCCGTTAACCACACCTGATTGTACAGACAGTGCTGTTGTTAACTACACCTGGTTGTACAAACCGTGTTGTTGTTAACCACACCTGGTTGTAAGACCATGCTGTTGTTAACTACACCTGATTGTACAGACAGTGCTGTTGTTAACTACACCTGACTGTACAAACCTTGCTGTTGTTAACCACACCTGGTTGTGGAGACCACTGTTATATTGGTTGGACAGTTTTCGCACCCATTCCCCCTTGGAGAATTGCGGCTTTGCGTTCATTTAACATATTCACCTCGCTTCACACGAGGCTCATTGCCTTCCATGGTCCCCTAACAGTGTGCACTGTGGCACTGATATATGACAAGCACCCCCAACTTGTCATTACCCCTCACCGGGAAGACCCAGCCCACACGGGGTGGCGAGTTAGCATGCATTATTCAGGCCATTACGCGAAAGGTGGCTATTATTTGTCGCAGTTGGGAGTTATTATTAGAAAACGATGGACTTAGCTCCCTGTAACTTGTAAGGAAGCCGGGTAATTACGTAATGGGCCCATCACCATCCAGAAGAGCCAACTAGGCACATTGCGTCACCTAGCGGCTTCTGGGTGAATACCAGGCAATTACTTTTTGCGATTTTTGTTTATAAGCCCCGCCCACACAGATCTGTGGCGTCACTACTGTGTGGCCCGACTACATTGCGCTGAGTCATGGATACTGACTTCCCAACCTTAGAATCTGTGTATTCCTAGTTCCACTGGTCCCTCAGGAGGCACCACCGCCATCGCCTCCGCACCACCGCCACCAGCACCACAACTAACAACACCACCACCACTATCAACACCATTAGTACAAACACCACCACCACCACCACCACCAACAACAATGGCAACAATACCACCACCACCACCACTATCAACACCATCACCAGTACTACCAACACCACCAACAGCCGAAAGCACTACCAACAACAGCAACAATACCACCACCACCACCACTATCAACGCCATCACCAGTCAACACTATCAACTACCAACACCACCACAACCACCACCCATCACTGCTGCCACTCCCACCATCACCACTACCACTTCACCACCAACAATACCACCACCAACAACACCAACACCACCACCACAACCGACCCCACAACCACCATCACTACCAACACCACCACTACTACCAACACCCACCATCACTACTAACACCAACAACACCAACCCTAACACCATAACTACCAACACCGAAGCTACCACTAACTGCACCGCCCTGCCACCACGACCACCACCAACACCACCACTACCAACACCACCCCCACCACTAATGATACCAACATCACCATTACTACCACCACTACGTCCAGCAACAGCCTCCTGGCTGTTGCTGGACTGAAAAGGAATCACCCTATTCTAGCAACGGTCATTTATAAAATGAACCAACTGGCAACGGATGGGTATCAGATCCACCTGTGCTAGGTGCCTGGCCATGCCGGCATACAAGGAAACGAACGAGCTGATCGGGCTGCGAAGAAGGCCCTGAACTGTGATCTTGAACCGTGTCTGATCCCTCACTCTGATCTGAAACCACTAATAGCCACCCACATAAAATCCAAATGGCAACATGAGTTGGATAAAAACATTAATAAACTTATAGAAATTGAACCATCTGTGGGAAAACCACCACATACTCATGCGGGAGGTCGGCGGGACCAAGTGGTCCTTAGCCGCTGCCGTATTGGCCACTCGTGGCTTACACATGCTTTTCTGCTCAAGGGGGAACCTCCCCCTGAATGTATTGGGTGTCAGTCCCCTCTGACACTCAAACACATTTGACTAAGTTGCGTTGATTTTTTGTCCCTGCACCAACAATTCTACACTGCAGACAGTATGCATGACCTTTTTACTAAAGTAAAACAAGAAAACATTTTAGCCTTTTTGAAGGCAACTGGACTGTACCACCTCATATGGTTAATAAATAAATTCTATCAATTATTAATAAAACTTTTCTTTTTCTATGGGAATTTGTTTCCCTTGACCACACATATATGATTGTGAGCTTTCTAATTTAATGAGTGTCTATTGGCACATAATTGATTGTCTGCTTTTACATGTAAAAGCGATGGTTTGAATAAAAAACAAACATTTCTCGCCTTGAATATGGCCTATGCTGCCGACACGGCATAAGGCAACCACCAATCAATCAATCAACCACTACGAACACCACTATCACCACTGCCACCATCACCACTAACACCACCACCACCACCACCACCACCACCACAACTAGCATCACAACTACCACCAATACCACCACCTCTACCACCACTACTACCAGCACCACCACCAGCACCAAGACTACTAACAACAACACAACCACCACTTCTATCACCACCACCACCACCACTTCCACCACCACCACCACCACCACTTCTATCACCACTACTACCACAATCACCACCGCCATCACTACTACCACCACCACCGTCATCATGACTACTACCACTACCAACAACATCACCATCACTCCTACTAACACCACTAGCATTACCACTAACACCACTACTACCACCACCAACACCACTACTACTACCACCACCACCACTACTACCACCACCGTCACTCCTACTAACACCACCACCACCACCACCACTTCTAATTAATATGATAGTGCAAGGACTGGATGGCTCAGTGTCAGGATAATATGCCTGAGTGAGATATCAGGTCATGGTGCTAGTGGCCTGGTCTCCCAGTGGGGCAGCACTATATTATAAAGTTGCCATGAGTGCGCAATGTCACAAGTTGGTACCTGTCCTGATATGACCTTAGATGTTGGCAGGATGTTAAACTCCAACAACCAACCAATATTACAGAATGGCGAAAATGATCGACAAATTGCTGGTGAGCCGCACTTGAAAGCTTCTCATATTTCACTTGAGGTCAGTCAGGTTAAAGTTGCATAGTCCGATGCTTTTGAGTTTCTGTCATTTTCTGAGATAAATATAATAGGTTGGTCATTATAATCGAACTTACTTCAGCTTGAAATCACTTTTATTTTAAATGGCTAACTTCGAAGATATTTGAAATGCAACCATGCAATATTAATTTTGGCAAGCACACCAAAACTATGACACCATGAGCTTCTGCAGTGCCTCAGTATTCCCTTCTATATAGTGATACATGTTTAATAAATGATCGAATCAGTATCTAAATCAGAGTAGAATCAAAGTTGGTTTTGTTTTGAAAATTTGATGTTTTCATCGGACTCTGCAGCTTTAATCACCAGGCTATCAGGTTTTAGGTGTCTATAGGTATTAAGCCATCACCAAGCAATCAATGAAGGAATCAATCTGACACTGTCTATGCTTATACAATTGATACTTATCGCTACCTACCTTGGTGCTCGGCATCATAATATATTCCTAATACTATGTGAAAAGACCAGACGGGATGGCCGAATGAGTTAGAGCGTCTGTCTCCCGTGTTGGTAGACCATGGGATCGTGGGTGTGAACCCTGGTCGAATCAAACCAATGACTTAAAAATTGATACTGCATTATCAGGATAGGGCAAGGACTGGTTTGGCTCAGTGTCAGAATAATGTGACTGAGTGGGATATCAGGTCATGGTGCTGGCGGCCTGGTCTCCCAGTAGGACAGCACTATAAAGTCGCCATGAGTGGACACTGCCACAAGTCGGTACCCGTCCTGATATGACCTTAGATGCTGCTAGGTCGTAAAACAACAACAAAGAAACAAGCTATGTGAATGAAAAGGTACCCGGCCACATACTAAGGTAGGGCTACGGCCAGAAAAAGTTGTCCAAACTCGCCTACAAGTAGGGTGTAAATTGCAGATACTGTAAGGTATATCCTTATACTTGTGCATTATTAATTACCTTATGTTTAAAACAGACAATACTTGTATAAATATACTAAACGGGATGGCCGAATGAGTTGCGTCCGTCTCCCGTTTTGGTAGATCGTTGGATTCGAACCCACGGGTTCGAATCCTGGTTGAGTCAAATCAATGACTTACAAATTTACTTCTCGCTTCCAAGCCAGACGCTTGCCATTATTAGGATAGGACAAGGACTGGTTGGCTCAGTGTCAGGATAATGTGACTGAGTGGGACCTCAGGTCATGATGCTGGGTGTCTGGTCTCCCAGTGGGGCAGCACTATAAAGTCACCACCAGTGCACACTGTCAGAAGTCGGTACCCGTCCTGATACGACCTTAGTTGTTGCCAGGATGTAAAACTCCAACAATGTTTTTCTTTTTTATCCGTCCTGATTATGACCTTAGATCTTGCAAGGACGTAAAACTCCCCAACAACCAACCAGCCAATTTGATAAATAACTTGACAAAGGTCAAGTAAAGTCGGGGGAAAACCAATGCCACAGCGCTGAGAACAGACATTGTGCACATGAATAAAACAAATTCCGTGTAAATCTTCTTTTTTTTTTTTTTTTTTTTTTTTTTTTTTTAAAAGGTTTAATTAAAAGAACTTTAAAATTTGTTTGTTTGTTTAAAGTATCAGGCGAAGTGGTCAGTCGAAGTGCACTCGGTGACCGTTTGCACCGTGACTGGTGGAGAATACGCGCGTACAGTTACGCCCGTATTTACTGTTGCTGTGTAAACACCGCTTTGCGCTGCCTTGGGGAGCAGTCATTATGCAGACGAATAATTACGTGCTTTCCGGTGTCGCCGTCCAAAACACGCCCGCCGTGGAGCTTTCGGTTTTTGTTTTGTTTATGTCCAAATCTGCTGACTAGGAAAAATGGGGGGGGGGGGGAGGGAGAGTGGGGGAGGGCAGGAGGAGGAGACGAAGGGTGTGTGTGTGTGAAGGTGTGAGCGTGTGCCTGAGGATGTGAAGGTGTGTGTGGGTATGTGTGTCAGGGTGTGAGCGTGTGCATGAGGATGTGAAGGTGTGTGTGAGTATGTGTGTGAGTGTGCATGTGAGGATGTGTGTGTGAATGAGTGTGAATGAGTGATGGTGTGTGTGAGGGTGTGTATGAGGATGTGTGAATGAGTGTGAGGGTGTGTGTTAGGGTGTGTGTGAATGAGTGCATGAGTATGTTTGAATGAGTGTAAGGGTGTGTTGATGAGTGTCAGGGCGAGTGTGTGAGGGTCTGTGTGTAAGCTTGGATATCTATGTACGTATGTGTCTGTTGGGGTGCGTGTGAAACTGTGAGTGTGTGTGTGTGTGTACGTGTTTGTATATTGGGGGGGGGGGTGAGACTGAGCGTGTGTATATATGTGTGTGTGTAGGTGTGTGTCTATTGAGGGTGGGGGGGTCAGACTGAGTGTGTGTATCTATATGTGTGTCTGTGTTTACGTGTGTAGTGGGTGTGTGTTTGAGACTGAGTGTGTGTGTGTCTATTAGGTGTGTGTGTGAGACTGAGTGTGTGTATCTGTGTGTGTCTGTCTCTGTGCGTGTCTATTGGGTGTGTGTGTGAGACTGAGTGTGTGTATATGTGTGTGTCTGTGTGTTTACATGTGTGTCTATTGGGTGTGTGTGTGTGAGACTGAGTGTGTGTATCTGTGTGTGTCTCTGTGTGTTATTGTGTGTGTCTATTGGTGTGTGTGTGTGACTGAGTGAGTGCATCTGTATTTCTGTGTGGGTTTATGTGTGTGTCTATTGGGGGGATGAGACTAAGTGTGTGTATCTGTGTGTGTCTGTGTTTATGTGTGTGTATGTTGGGGTGTGTTAGAGCCTGTGAGTGTGTTATATGTGTGTGTCTGTGTGCATGTGTCTATGTGTGTCTGTGTCTGTGGATCTTGCACTCTGTGGTCTTCTTGTTGACAGGAGAAGGGAATAAACCACAACAAACCCTAACCATTCTAGGCCCCAAATGTCCAACCATTGGGTAAAAGCATCGAACCTTTTAAGCCAAAGCACTCGGCTACATTTGACCCTGCATATCCTCTCAAAATTAACACCCTTTACTTTCATAAGTAAAGGTAAAGTAGATTATAGCAATCAAGCTAAAGAAAATATTTATAGAAAATAAAAATATGACAGAAACTCAAAACCATCGGATTGTGCAACTTTAAATTCAATAGGCAGTTGTCTACCTTTTTCTTTTTTTTCTACCCACCCGCCCCACCCTTCTACAGAGGTTACGTAGGTCGATGGGAGCTATTAATAATCATTAATCATTCCTGCCACTGACTGGAATTTGGGTACTTTCTCCCTCGTCCCAGCACCAGGTGCGGTGGTCCAATTGGTAGAGCACAGGACTCCCATGCGGAAGATCGGGAGTTCGATTCATGGTCGAATCAAACCAGTGACATACAAAATTGATACCAGTCACTACCTTGCCTGGCGCTCTACATCACTAGGATATGGCAAGGGCTGGTTAACTCAGTATCAGGATAATGTGACTGAGTGGGAAATTGGGTTATGGTGCCAACAGCCAGGTCTTCCATTCGGGCAGCACTATAAAGTCGCTATGAGTGCACACTGTCACAAGTTGATACCCGACCTGACATGACTTTAGATGTTGCCAAGATGTAGAACTCTAACAAACAAATGTCATCCCAATTGTTTGAAAACAACTAGTAGTATCGGAGGGGGGTTCTTTTTTAAATGAGTGTGGTCATTTAGAGAGTGATGTAATGTGGTAAATTGTCATTGGAGCACACTAACCCAGTCTGTATAGATAAAGATGTGTCCTCTTGTTTGACTTGCGTGTGTGTGATGATTGCACATATAACTGTGGTGGTCAATCTCAGTCCAGGTCACTTGATCAGAGAGGCACGTTTTCATTGGTCCCTGTGCTCAACATCTCACAATAGTAGCTCCCTCTATGAAAAGACCCAGGGGACCAGGTCACATGATCAGAGAAGTGTGTTTTCATTGGTCCTTGTGCTCAACATCTCACAATAATGGCACCATCGTTGAAAAGATCCAGGGGACCAGGTCACATTTTCATTGGTCCTTGCTCTCAACATCTCACAATAGTAGCTCCATCTATGAAAAGATCCAGGGGACCAGGTCACATGATCAGAGAGGCACGTTTTCATTGGTCCTTGCGCTGAACATCTCACAATAGTAGCTCCATCTATGAACAAATCCAGGGGACCAGGTCACATGATCAGAGAGGTGTGTTTTCATTGGTCCTTGTGCTCAACATCTCACAATAATGGCACCATCCTTGAAAAGATCCAGGGGACCAGGTCACGTGATCAGAGGCATGTTTTCATTGGTCCTTGCGTTCAACATCTCAACAGCGGCTCAACCAAATAGAGCAAATCCTATTTTGTTGCGTGTTATGTTGAACAAACTTTTTTTATTATTGAGTGATTATTGATCCAACGTTGCACTCAACAAGTAAGCGCACCATTTGGCTATTTTAATGATGTTATGCACCAGACAAGCTTGAACTATTATTAGATGGCGTAGCGTTAATTAAACTATATTTAAACGTGTGGCTTCTCTAACAGTTGCTATGCCCTGTTTTTCACCTAATTAATTAACATCATGTACTATTGTGGTAATCTACACTTATCTCACACACGAAGCCACATCCACAGACAGGCAACGGCATGATGATTGCATGAGGGAGCCTACGTAGTCTAATGGTTTGGACGTTCACTCTCGAATAGCAAAAAATGTGGGTGAGGTCGATAGTATAATGATTAGGATTTTCACTCTGGAATGGCAGAAATATGGGTTCGAGTCCCAGTTAGGTAGATAGTGTAATGGTTAGGATGCTCCCCTTGAATGGCAGAATCTAGGTAAATGGTATAGTCAGGGATGAGAGATCTTTCTGATTTCTGCGATTTCTGCGATTTTTTATATTCACCGATTACCATTCAGAAAATGTCAATATGTACAACATCAATTGGTTACTCTGAATCCTATTGTGATATGACCTTCGATGTTGCTAGAACATAAAACCCAAACAAGGAGTTTGGTATGGGTGATAATACAGTCACAATAAGGACAGTTGAAACCCGATTTTTGGCATTTATCTGCGATTCCCTGACTGCTAATCCTATGGGGGCGGGGGGGGGGGGGGGGAATTTGCGTATTCGTGGAAATTCGCAATACATTGGTTCCGTCGGAACCCGCTAGGTAGCGCCAAGGTCTCGGCCAGACTTTCGCGTTTTTTGGCGGAGACCACTTTCATCCCTGTGTAGGGTGCTCACCCCGGAATGGCAGAGATGAGGGTTCGAGTGCCATTCTAGGTTATATGTTCCCTCTGTTTGGAACTCACTCACGACGCTGTTGCCATGGGCAGCTATGTGTTGTATGGTTGCCAAAGCTGTCGTGTGTATGTATATATAGTTAAGTGCATTGCCTGTCTGCGGGTAATTGTAAGCATTAAAGCTGATTTATGGATCGAGGCCATTTGAAAGACGCACGGGGATGAGTGGGGTAGTCTGCACAGACCTCCACAGGAAAGCACCAGAAGGGATGACCGAATGAGTTGAGCGTCCATCTCCCATTTTAGTAGATCGTTTGAATCCTGGTCGAGTCAAACCAATGAGTTAACAAATGTATACTTGTCGCTTCCTAGCCAGGCGCTCGACATTAATATGATAGGGCAAGGACTGGTTGGCTCAGTGTTAGGATAGTCTGACTGAGTGGGAAATTGGGTCATGGTGCTGGTGGCCTTGTTTCCCAGTGGGGCAGCGCTATAAAGTCAGCATGAGTGTGCACTGTCACAAGTCGGTACCCGTCCTGATATGATCGTAAGGCCCTGTCACATTACGACGCATCTCGCTAGCGCGCAGCCAACATGTAAAATCACTTTTTCACGTCGAGAAGCGTCAACTTTTCGGCGCTGGGTGGGGGTGGGGGCATGGGGGCAAAGTTGGACGTATATATGCCGTCTACATAGCGTATGGCCAACGTATGACCAACAAGCACCTAACGCACGTGAAATGCATAACGATGTATCCCGACATAGCTGGCAAAAATCACATACATCAGCGTACATTGGCACGATGCGTCGTAATGTGACAGCCCCTTTAGATGCCGTCAGGACGTAAAACTCCAACAACTAACTAACTCCACAGGCAAGGAGCCACATGTACATTGGGTAGGGTGATCGCACCAGGGAAATAGGCCAGTGCTTAGGATGCTCGCTTCAGAATGGCAGGCATGTGGGTTCAAGTCCCACTCTAGGCAAGTGGTTCTTAGTTTGCAACACAGCCACGCCATTTTGCTTCTTATTCTATTATTTCTTCTTCCGTTTTTTGTTCTTGTTAATTTGTCACACATTTTTCACGCTATTAATATATGGTAATATATTTTCACACTATTAAAGCTGCATAGTCCGATGAAATATCAAATTTTCAAAACCAAACCAATTATCTAGATTTGATTTGACATATCTAACTTAGATACTGATGCACTTATTAAGCATTTGTTTCTGCGTAGAAGGCAATACTGAGTCAATTTAACAGAACCTGTTACTGCAGAAGTCTATGGTGTCAGAGTTTTGACAAGCTTGCCAAAACTAATTTTCCATGTTTGCACTCAAAATATCTAAAAAGGTTTAACATTTAAAATGAAAGTAACTTCGAACTAATGTAAAGTAGATAGTAGTGATCGATCTAATATATTTATCTCAGAAAAAATACAGAAATTCAAAACCATTGGACTATGCAACTTTAATATATGGTGAGAAAATGACTGCTTGTGATATTTCAAAAAGATCCTGTCCTGATGAAGCTCGTGGAAATAGCAGGTGGAAGTTTATTTGTCTATAATCCAATTTGGTTATTTAATCATTTGATTCCTGTCATCATTTTCTAGTTGTCCCTGTTGTAGGGCTATAATCATATTCGGTTGAACTGTATTAAGGTAATCAAATCAACGTCTAGACATCGACCTACTTCTGATATTTGTATCTAGTCATTCAATGCCAGATGAAAATACTGGTGTTTTTGTGGGTTTATATATAAATTATTATATGTATGTTTTTTATTGTATATATTATATACATTACATACATTATATATATTATATACATTATGGATATTATTTACATTATGTACATTATGTACATCATGTACATTGCATACATTATATACATTACATACCTTGCATACATTATGTATATTATGTACATTGTGTACATTATGGATGTTATATACATTATGTACATTGTATATTATATTTATAGTTTCGCGGGAATTTCCACACAACTAGCGCCACCCACCGGACATCTCATACAGTGAATCCGTGTTAACCCGATCCCATTTAAATTCTGGAATCTTCACAAACCCACCCAAATATCCGCAGGACGGATGCCCAACATCAAATTGTATAGACTGGACGTGGTGGCCGAATCGGTGGCTTCCCATGTAGAAGATCTGGGATTCGACTCCCAACCGAGTCAACCCCAAATTGATAGTTGTCGCTAACTAGCCTGGCATCCGGCATTAATAGGATAGCGCAAGGACTGGTTAGCACAGTATCATGATAATGCGACTGAGTGGAATATCAGACCATGGAACTAGTGGTTTGGTGGGGCAGCACTATGAAGTCGCCTTGAGTGCGCACTGTCACAAGTCGGTACCATCCTGATATGACTTGAATGTTGCTAGGACGTAGGACAACAAAAACAGTAAATTGTTATCCCTGTAATTCGGAAAGTACGCTATCTGATTCCGATAGGGGAACATGCAGTACAATGTCATTAGAAATACATGCAGTATGGTGTCAAAAAACACCGTACCATGACAAGTACAACAGTGACTCTCATCTACTGATATGGAATCATTCACTCACTCACTACTACATCCATGCATATATCAGTCAGACTATTCTGGGTAAAACTAATCGACGGTCCAGACACGGCTTTACAACAGGTTTGTAAAAACAAGCAAGGAGAGTCCCAGAATACTACTGGTGCCCAATATGAAAGATTCCCTAACTAATACCCCGAGACAACTACCAACAATATAAAAAAAAACATTCTAGTGTTATCTAAATGAGTCAATCATTGTTATACGCAATGTTAATAATATTCAACCTATTGTTATGTGTACACTATTGGTATGTGTTGTGTGTGAGTGGAATTAATGTCAAATTGTCCAATGCTTTGCATCAAATATCACCACTGGAGATACTAACTCTGGAATAAGAATATATGGGTGTATTTAAATGTAATTGATTACCTGGACTTGTGTAGGATATTATGTGCATTTTAAAGTGTATCTAGATGCTTAAAACTGGAAAGAGCATATATATAATTGGTTGGTTTGGATTTTCCCAAACTAGACAGACCTGTGTGGACAGGTCTCCAGGGGTAGGCTAAATTGAATTGCACCCAATGGTAGGGCAATTAAGCCTCGTACAAGTTGGGATATCGTATAAGTTGGGATACTGAAACCATCACAGAGGTGTGAAGTGACCGGGTAGGTATTTACATTTTCCAGCCTGATGTGTGAAGTGACCAACTAGGTATTTCTAGCATTATGCGTGAAATAACGGGGCAAGCTGGGTAGACCTGGGGGGGAAGCAGGTGAGAGTGTTAGGCCTGGTAGGGAGGTAGAGGGGAGGGTGTATGTTTCTCTCTACCACCACCAGGTCAGCACCGGGCCCAGTGAGACAGGTTTAATGTGTAACTACTAGGTAAATATGTAATAAATGATCCGATGTTTGTATGCTCCCTAAAACTATTAGAGATCATGACCACTTGGTGTTATAGGAGTGTGTTGTAGATCTCCTATTATTGTGAAAACTGATAATTCATATGTGCTGAAATGAAGTTGGCTTTGGATGGGTGGGTCAGTTCCCTCCCATTGGCTGTGCAGGAGGAGGCAGGTGGGGTGGTTGGGTCGCCACACCGCTCCTACCTCCAACACCATAGATTGACAGGTGAGGCTGACCAATGAGATAGTCTGCCTAGTGAGGTTGACCACAGAATTTGCATGTTCTACTTGGTACTGGAGGTGTGAGATATGCAATCAAGAAGGTAACCAAGAGAGAGAAGCATGAGAAGAACTAAGAGGAAGAGAGCTACACTGCCGGGCCTGACTTCCACACTGTTATTTTGAGGGTTTTGAGTTCATTTTGTAATACTATATAGCCTGTTCTAGACATTTTGGCTCCCACATCAAACCGGGTAGGGTGTAAATTATTATTCTGATTCTAGTGGGGCAATATCTGCTAGTTAACAATTATACTTTCCCCCCCCCCCACTTTTTCTTTTAAGGCATAACATAACTCATTGATATACTTAAGTTATCATTCTTGTGATGATGACTTGATTTGGTTAGATTGATGGTTCGCATTTACCCGTTCTAATTTGACTTTGCTTGCGTAATTCATCATCGTGTACAATTGACTTGTTGCACGACTCTGTTCCTGTCTCCGCCTTGCCCTGTTCATGACATAAGACCCGCTGGCCTGCGTGCCGAGATTAGGCCAAATACAAAATAAAAATTGGTACTCAATCCGACCGTGCTTGAAAAATCTCCCGCCTCTGATTTAAAATTCTTTTTTTTTAAACTATTAAACGGAGAGGGCAGGTGGAGTGAGAACGAGAATAGGGAGTGGAGAGCGGGGTGGTTGGATTGAAGAGGGGGTGGGGGGTGGGGGGATAGGGCAGTGGGGGGGGGGGGCGGGGAAAGGAATGGAGAGGGATTTGAGGTTTATAGGGAGGGAACTGGGAAGGGGAGGGAACATAATCGAATGTACAGGGGAAAACTAAAACTACAAACTTTAAAAAAAAACTAATATTTTTTTATCTTAAAAGTACGATGACCAACTTTTTTTATATTAATAAAATATATATATATTTGGCTTTATATTCCCGTATCGGCACATCAGGTCAAATATATATATATTTTGTTAATATAAAAAAAGTTGGTGACCGTTCTTTTGAGATTAAAAAAAATTAGTTTTTAGTTTTAAAAAAAGTTTGTAGTTTTAGTTTTCCCCTGTACATTCGATTCTGTACAGGGGGAAGATAAAACTACACAATTTTTTAAAAACTAAAAAACTAATATTTTTTTATTTCAAAAGTACGATCACCAACTTTTTTTTATATAAAAAAATATATATATATATATATATTTGGCCTGATGTGCCGATACGGGAATATAAAGCCAAATATATATATATATTTGGCCTCATGTGCCGACACGGGAATATAAAGCCATGTTATTCCCACTCATGCCTGCTCGTCCACTGTTGTCGCGCGAGCAACGAACCCTCTCTGACTGTCGGTCTACACTTGTGTTGCAGCACCACTGCCGTAACTGCGGCTACATCTTCTGTAGCGAATGCTCCGACAACAAGATGCCGCTGCCCTCCTCTGCCAAGCCCGTCCGCGTGTGTGATGGTTGTCATACATTCCTGCTGCAGCGATACTCCGCCAACAACTAGTGAGGCGACGCGACGCCTTCTGGGATGGTAGCAGGGCGCCATTTTGACACAGAACTTGGAACTTCCGGTCTAAGCTGGTGACGTGTTCCGGTTGGAGGGGACGGTGGGTGGGGTGGGCGATAATAGGCGGGTTATTGCATACACTTCTTTTTGTCCCTTCTACTTTTATTTCTTTCTTTTTTCCTTATTTTTGTTGTTCTTTTTTTTCTTTACAAAGAAAGGGTACTTGAAAAAGTCGGCGCATCGCACTCCCCTAAATGGTATAATCGTTAGTTATTTTCCAACAAAAAGAAGAAAAAGAAAAAGAAAGTGAGATATGGAACAAATGCAGTGGAAGGTGTTCAGCCTTATCCATCGTGTAGCTTGGTAGTTGTTTGTACAGGCGCTGAAAGTTGTTTGATAAGACTTCTGACCTTGACCGGAAATACCAAGTTGCTGAACTCCCAAGTTTGCTAAAAAGCCAAGTTGCCAAATGCCATGTTTGCTAGTCGCCAAGTTTCCTGCACGCCAAGTTTGCTAAGCACCAAGTTTGCTTAGCACCAATTTGCTAATCACCAAGTTTGCTAAGTACCAATTTTCTAATCGCCAAGTTTGCCGAATGCCAAGTTGCTGAAGCTGGTCTCCGGCAGTCACGTGGGCACTCGGACACTTGGTCGGGATGTAGTTAAAGAAAACTGCAAGCCTCATCCGTCATCGTGTGATATAATGGCCCTCT
This sequence comes from Branchipolynoe longqiensis, assembly GCA_030323885.1. Lineage (NCBI taxonomy): Eukaryota > Metazoa > Annelida > Polychaeta > Phyllodocida > Polynoidae > Branchipolynoe > Branchipolynoe longqiensis. The sequence goes on from CM059192.1 coordinate 43,893,044, forward strand.
CACATTACGATGCATCGCACAAGTACATGGCCAACAGCTAAAATCACTTTCAAACATCGAGATGCGTTAAACTTTTCAGCGCGGGGGGCAAAGTTGGACGCATACATACCATATACACAATGTGGCAGAGCGTATGGCCAACGTATGGCTAACGTGCCTCCTGGTGAAATACGCTCACGGTATGCTCGTAGAACACCGGTGAACATTATATACATAATTCGATTGCCAGAAGTATGTCTTATACGTTACATATGTCAAGACATGGTGGAGAAACGCAAAACATACGTTAGACATACATTATCCATATGTTGTCAATACGCGGACTGTAAATTTCCGCTGGCTCTCCGTCCAACTGACATAGGTCAACGTAGTGCTATGTAGTGAACAACGTTTGTCTAACGTATGTCTAACGTACATCGACGTAAGTCTAACATATACATAATGTACGCCCAATGTAAAAGCCACACATTGTTGAATGTCGAAAGTTTTGTGCATGCACAAAACTTTTGCGACCCCTTAATGATCGACGATGTACATCAATGTATACCAACGTATGCATAACGAAGCGTAACGTTTGAGTAACGCACATCGGCATATTGGTGCACAATCACCTACGTTGGCACACGCTTGCGCGATGCATCGTAGTGTGACAGGGCTATAAGCAGTGCTATCGGTAAGCTTGTGACTGGAGTAACTTGGGAAGTGGGTTAAGTCCCTATGTGAGCAGACAGGGCGTTGACTTGGTGGCAAGTTGAAGCGTAGTGTGGGTGTGGACATGCGTCCTGGCATTAGGACACTAGTGAACCATTGTGTTGTGAATTAGTTACTGACGGGCGTAAGGGTATAGGCGGATTAACAGATTGCTTTGTAACTAATGCACCCAGACTGATGTATTATATTGCGGAATCCTCCGGTGCGCCAAGATGGCGCCACCGGTACAGTGTTGCATCTGAGTATAACAACAATAAGAAGAAGAACAAGAACTATTCCCTTACGTATCTTCATACTCGCATAATACGTTATACATCACTTGACATGCACAAATCCTCTGAGCTAGTGGAGGGCGAGGCAGATAGGTGCATGCTGATACCCGCGACCCACCCCGGGGAGGGGGGGGGGGCGGCAGTGCAAGCCACTCCAGATCTTATTACATGGGCTAATGGGTTTATCACATATATATATATACCATAAAAACTCGCTTTGGAAAATTAAGTAAGTGCTCTGAAGCGCCTCAACTTATACATATGTCACTAGAACTGCATTCTTACATCTATACATACACACAGACATACATGTATACATACACACAGACGTACATGTATACATGCACACATACATACATACATACATATATAAATACATACACACATATACAAGTATACATACACACATACATACATGCACATACTACATATGTACATACATGCGCACATGCATAAACGCAGTCACAAGTATATCCACACACGATTCCCAAACCATGTCTGTGGCTTATACTGATATAATCATTTTCGCATTTTCCTCAGGCAAATGTAAATAAAACCAATTTAAACGCTTATTTAAGCTAACACATGTATACATGTTGACATCATTGTCATGTCTTAAAGTCACAACTCACAGGCCGCTACTGTCACTTCACTATTGTGCCCTATTGGTGTCAATATGTGCCTGTTGTAGCCGACCATTTTTCTTGTTTTATTTAATGATGCCAATTTTTATCATCGGCTATTGGACATCAAACATATGGACATTCTGACATATTTCTTTGGAGGAAACCTGCTGCTGCCGCCACATAGCCTTCTCTTTCCGATAAGCAGCAAGGGGTCTTTTATATGCACTTTCCCCCAGACAGGACATCACATACCACACCCTTTGATGAAACAGTTGTGCAACACTGGTTGTTATAGCCGACCAATGACCTCTGATTGGTCAATGAAGTAACACAAGTGTGCACCCAATGCTTTGGGTGCAATTAATTTTATACAGGAAGTAATATTCAGTTTATCTACGTTGAACATGAGACCGAATGCATTGTGTATTTTTCTGTTGTCCTCGTTGCGAAATGGCCTTGGAAAGTACAATCGGTTGTGGTTTATTTAATTTGATAGAACTGTGAGTAATATATATATTTATATGTATATATGCACATCTTCTTGGTTGTCCCATCGGTGGCGATGGTGACAGCAACTCATCATTTGTTGTGAACTCGTCGATGACTGTTAAGTCCAATTTGGGCTCAAGATGTGCGGTGGCATGTTGGACATGTGTGTGTAGCTGCTGTCAGAGAGTCTGGTAGGTGAAGGAGACAATCTTTTCTCTGCTGACGCTTTTGTTTAGCTTGAGATAAACATTTGAAACTGTGTTGTGCCTTTATGAATAGAAGCACGCCATGAATTCCTGTCCTACCTCTATGTATATATGCACATAATATGATTATATGCACATGTATATATGTGCATATATATGTGCGTATATATGCACATATATCTATAATATGTGCATATATATATTTATATTTCTAAGAGTAACAACACCTTCATGGCTTCCTGTGTGCTGGCATAAAGTTAGGGTTATTAGTAACCTGTCCAATTGGAGAGGCTCCTTGCTGAGCCATGTATATTTTGTGTACATTGCCTACTGTAAGATATAACATAGTGTCTCTACTGCATTAGGCTTGTTTAGTTTGAATGCGAACCTAAGAGCTCAATTTACTAGTGTTTATGTAATAGTTCTGCCAAATCAGGCTTAACGCCTTGACTGCCCCGGCGCAGAGTAGCGCATGCGCGGAGGAACACCTACACTGGTCCCAATGCACCAGGGGGCATTGTGACCGAGGCGGAGAACCAAGTTAAACTTAAAGTTACCCATCCGGCAGATAGAATTTCCCGTTGAGAGCCGGGGTGTGTGGTCCTTCTATGTGGGTTGTGTCTTGGTGGCTGGTGTCACAGATTACTCCAGTGTTGGGTTATCCCATTGTGACCAGACAGCTGCTTCATTCAGCACATCCATTGATCCAGGCAGACCGGATGTGGTGGCCGAATCGGCAGAGCGCAGGCTTCACGTGCGGAAGGTTCTGGGGCCGTATGCACGAATCAGTGTTAGGGCCGTAACCGCGGCTAGGCTAGCTCCACACGGCTAAATGTGAGAAATCAGTATGCACCAATCGCTGCTAGCGCTAACCGCAAAATTTAGCCTAGGCTAAGCTAAACCACTTTCTGAGTTGGGGTTACGGGCTATCCGGTGCGGTTAGTGTGTGTGTCTCTCAATCTATTCAATGCTGTCATATTTAACAGAGTTACATAGTCAAATAGTCAAATTTTATTAAATTAACCCTAAAATCGAAGCGAGATTAACACTGCTGCCGCAAAGGCGGCGATATTAATATTTTCGAATCGACGAATGTAAAGTAAACAAATCGCCGCCGCCGCTTCGACGTTGATATCCATACTGTCGCGCCGCCATCGCCGAATCGGCGGCAATATATTATCCCAAATCTATTCAATGCTATCATAGTTAACAGAATTACATACTCAATAAGTGAAATTTTATCAATTTAACCCTAAATTCAAACCGATATTAACGCTGCCGCCGCATTGGCGGCGTTATGCATATTTTCGAATCGACGACTGTACAGTAAACAAATCGCAGCCACCGCCGCAGCGACGTCGATATTCATACTGTCCAATGTCAACTAAAAATGGCCGCCGCTGCCGAATCGCCGGGAATATATTAGGCCCAAATCTATTCAAGGCTGTAATATTTAACAGAATTACATATGCAATAAGTGAAATTTATTCAAATTAACCATAAAATCGAACCGTTATTAACGCTCCCGCCCCATTGGCGGCGTTATTCATATTGTCAAATCGAGGGAATTCCCAAATCTATAAATAACTTCACGGTTAGCTATCCGCACCGGCTAGTACATTGGTGCATACCGATTCACACACCTCTCCAACCCGCCGCTACCCCAAGGTAGCTAACCGGTGCTAGCGCATTAGCTCCGTCTAAGCCTTATCACTGATTGGTGCATACGGCCCAAGAGTTTAAATCCCAGCCGAGTCAAACCAATGACTTTTGTTATTTTCTTGAAGATTTATACTGCCTATCATGGATAAGTCTGAATAGACTTGTTTTCACGATTAGACAGTTGGTCAATAGAAAGCCCGAGCCTACACTTTTACCGACCCAAGGGATTTTTAACCTTCCACACCACATAGACATGGTATGAGAGCAACTGGCTTTTGATGACACTGTAAGTTATACACAACGGTGGAAATCTACACTGGCAGAGGTGATGGCATACTTATCAAATTGATACTTGTCACGACCTAGCCTGGCTTTTGTCATTAATAGGATAGGACAAGGACTGGTTAGCACAGTGTCAGGATAATGTGACTGTGTAGGATATCGGGTCATGGTGCCAGCGGTTTGGTCTCCCAGTGGGACAGCACTATAGAAGTTGCCATGAGTGCACACTGTAACAAGTCAGTACCCATCCTGATATGACCTTAGATGTTGCGAGGACGTAAAACTCAACCAATCCTGATATGATCTTAGATGTTGCCAGGATGTAAAACCCCAACAAACAAGCATTCAATGATCCAGGCAGCAACGCCTCACTCACTTGTTAAACCTGATATTTAACCATGGGTTGTGTGCAATTTGTAAAGCTATAATTTGAAAATTGATTGCATTTTGGGACGTCACATTCCAGTGTTGTGTAACAAGTTTGTGGTTGCTATGCAGTGAACTCGGCTAGCACTGCGGGCGTACAAATGGATTAACCAGATAAATCTCCAATGCCTTCTTTGTGTTAATTTGTATGTCTCCATTTTAATGCAGGATATGTTCTACTTCTACACTGATGTTATATTATAGGTTAATCTATAGTTGTGAATAGAATCCATCATTTAAATCTGAAGAGTGGTGAAAGCATCATATTTCAAAACAAAAATCCTATCCTGGATTTGATCCTACATATTGAATTTAGATACTGGTGCATTTATGAAGACTTTGACGTTGTATTGAGGGGATACCAAGTCAATTTAATAGAATCTATCACTGCAGGAGCCTGTGGTGTCAGAATTTAAATATGCAAAGCAACATTAATTTAGCATGTTTGCACTTTAAATGTCTCTAAAGTTAGCCATTTAAATAAAAAAAAATTCAAACTAAAGTCATGTAGATGATAACGATCCACCTGGCCCGTATGCATGACGCGGTGTTAGCGCTGCAAAACTGGTTTTGGCGGGAATCCCCCGTTTAGCGCCGAAAAGACAGCATGCAAGAGGTGGTGTTAGAGCTAACACCACGATCATAAAGTAGGGTATGCTAACCCCATTCCATAGCAGGTTTACCGGTAAACCCAGCCGGTTAGCTGTTGATTCAACATCGTCTGAGTGTGTATGTGTGGGTGTCAATATCGCTTGGAATTTGGGTTCAATTTGACCAAATTTCACTTTTTGAGTAAACTATTCTCATAAATAACATTATTTGAACCCCCAGGTGAATATGCATGACTCTAAATGACAGAATTAGATCATAGCAGTGAATAGATTTGTGCTATTTTTGTTTACCTTCGACAATATCGCCGCCGATGCGGCGGTGGCGTTAATATCGCTTCGATTCTGGGCTTAATTTGACCAAATTGTACTTTTTGAGTAAACTATTCTCATAAATAACATTATTTGAACCCCCGAGTGAATAATCATGCCTCTAAATAACATAATTAGATCGTAGCCATGAATAGATTTGTGCTATTTGTTTTATTTACATACACTTGGTAGGAGAATGAACTGCTTCTATCCAACCACGATGAAGCAGCGTGATGCCTACGTCACATGCAAATCCTCAATAACAAGGCTTGCTGGTGCCCGGTGTGTGGAGATGGCAAGCCGGCCGGTACACACTGGTACCAGTTAAGGGGGATACCCCAAATCTAAAAATAAGTCCAAGGTTTACTACCCGCACCGGTTTGGGCGCTTCTGCATATGACTTGACCTCCTCCACCACGTCAGTGATAGCTACCCCAGCGCTAGCATTTAGCACCAGGAGTGCGTAGCACTGCTTCATGCATACAGCCCCTGGTATATTTATCTATAATTACAAGTTTTAAGTCAGAAACTAAAAGACCTAAACTCTGCAGCTTTAATCACATGTTATTACAAAATAATAACAAATTCTCCCGGAGCAAAGGGAAGGACAGACCGAATGATATGGCACTTTGAACAAACATGTAGGAAGGTATGCTGTACTTATGGGAAAGGACATACAGAATAATATGGCACTTTGAACAAACATGTAGGAAGGTATGCTGTAGTTATGGGAAAGGACATACAGAATAATATGGCACTTTGAACAAACATGTAGGAAGCTATGCTGTAGTTATGGGGAAGAACATACAGAATAATATGGCACTTTGAACAATCATGTAGGAAGCTATGCTGTAGTTATGGGGAAGGACATACAGAATGATATGGCACTTTGAACAAACATGTAGGAAGGTATGCTGTAGTTATGGGGAAGGACATACAGAATAAGATGGCACTTTGAACAAACGTGTAGGAAGGTATGCTGTGGTTATGTGGAAGGACATACAGAATGATATGGCACTTTGAACAAACATGTAGGAAGGTATGCTGTAGTTATCGGGAAGGACATACAGAATAATATGGCACTTTGAACAATCATGTAGGAAGCTATGCTGTAGTTATGGGGAAGGACATACGGAATGATATGGCACTTTGAACAAACATGTAGGAAGGTATGCTGTGCTTATGGGGAAGGACATACAGAATGATATGGCACTTTGAACAAACATGTAGGAAGGTATGCTGTAGTTATGGGGAAGGACATACAGAATAATATGGCACTTTGAACAATCATGTAGGAAGCTATGCTGTAGTTATGGGGAAGGACATACAGAATGATATGGCACTTTGAGCAAACATGTAGGAAGGTATGCTGTAGTTATGGGGAAGGACATACAGAATAATATGGCACTTTGAACAAACATGTAAGAAGGTATGCTGTAGTTATGGGGAAGGACAGACAGAATGATATGGCATTTTGAACAAACATGTAGGAAGGTATGCTGTAGTTATGGGGAAGGACAGACAGAATGATATGGCATTTTGAACAAACATGTAGGAAGGTATGGTGTGGTTATGGGGAAGGACAGACAGAATGATATGGCATTTTGAACAAACATCTAGGAAGGTATGGTGTGGTTATGGGGAAGGACATAGGTATGCTGTGGATATGGGGATTGCAATGTTAACCCATGTAAGAGGCATGCCATGATTATGACGACAATTGGTGGTGCCTCTTCTCTCTTAGTCTTATACAGGGGAGCAGTTGGTCAGAAAACAAAACCCACAAAATCCGTGTGTACTTACTGCATTTCTGTTCACTTGGTGCATTACATCACACCCTAACCAGGAATGCATGTGCGACTTGTCCCACTGACTCCTAGTGAGGTGTCATTATTCTGTGTGTGTGAGGTGGGGGTGGGGGGTTGCATGTGTGCGCGTATGATACTTCTCTACCATAACATGTGAATTCCGAAAATTATATAAATATTTGTTTCCAGAATTTATGATTAGTCGTGGTTTAAATCGTAATTGACCAAATCTTTGTAAGAATGTCTACATATCGGTGTCTAAATATCTACACCTCACTTGATGTTCCTTTATACGCATATATGTACATATATATGAATATATATATATATATATATATGAATATATATAAGAATAATGCGAGTAGAAAGGCGCGAAATGAATGTTCCCTATATGAAATCCCATATGTTGTGTACTACTTTATGGGTGGCCCATTTTCACAGTTGGGCCAGGTGGCGCCACCA